>OMNV01000107.1:36546-62590 GCA_900303265.1 Brotula barbata | reverse complement strand
GTCCCCGCTCATTTTATTTTAATGAAAAGCAAGACGGTTCACACTGCTCACACAAAGAGCCACGAGAAGCAGGGCGCTGCATTCTCAATCCGGGCGCTGTGCTATAATCTGCCTCTATAGGACATCCTGAGAGGTGACAATGACCTGGAGTTTGAGCCAGCACAAAGACGGGACCGGTCCTCCACCCTCAGTGCACAACCGGCAAAAGTGTAAAGAGTTTATGAAGGACGTAGCTGTTTCACTCCTCACTTCCTCTTTATATTGTCACAAGTCGCTCACGCTGCGTCGCAGACATTGAATCAGCACTACGGCAACATCAAATGATGGATGAATGGTAGTAAATTGGCATTAGTATTCCTATCACAACCCATAGTGAAGGAAGCCAGTGATGGGGCAGGGGAGCTGGCTCGGTGGATGTTGTATCACACAAACACACTGGACAGATTTTTTTTACAAACCCTGACAATTAAAGGCTTTGTTTGTTCTTTCTTTTTTCTTTTTTTTTTACTTCTCGGTATGGTTCGATAACATTGCTGAGAACTCGGCATTTTGTTTACCCTGGCAGATTGGATTATGCTAATGTGGACCGAACATCTGATCTCAATTTTGGATGGGGTGTAGATATCAAATGTCTTATTGTGTTTGGAAGAGAGCATCCACTTTTCCGTTCGCATGTTCGCCCGGAGACAGATCCAGTCCTGTGTTTTGCCGTGGGACCAACAAATGGAGACGTCGGAGGAGCATATTTGCGTTATTTTAAAAATCCAGAGTCACTACACAATCGGCACAGATCACGCTGTGTGCTACAGCTAACAACAGGTTGCTGGATTCCCTCCTTTTTGGATTAGTATCATCTGTGCGCATTCGACCCTCTGTGACCTGCACTGGGGGAGTTAATCCCGGGCTGCAACGTGACTCCACAGAAGGCTGACGGTTATGCCTCGCCAAGTGGACTATAATTCTAAATTAATATAAATATTCTGACTAATGTCCCTGTTGGATTATCCGTGCTGAACTGCGTAGCTTTCAGATTTACCACAGGAGAGGTCCGGCCTAACGGTACAAAGACGCCGTGCAGTTCTTCTCTTCCCCTCTGCTCTGATCAGTCATTTTTTTTGTTGCCTTCACATCACATGAATTACTTCACGGGCCAAGATTGTTTAAAATTCTTTGCTCTCTGGAGTGCATGACCCAGAAATACTGCACGGACTCCTCAGCTTTACGATTTGGAAATCAGATGAATCTATATCACGTTTTCTCCTGAGTGCTGTCCTGCGTTTAGCTCGGACGCTTTTTCATCAACCGTGTCTTGTGTTCAACACAGATTACTAATTGGAAAATGCCCAATTTCCGTGCCACGTCATGGCTGCATTCCATCCTATCGTTCCCATCTCCCTGTTGTCCGTTACTGTTGCTGTTCTAAAAGATTGTGTCCAGACAGTGACTGGGCTCGGTTCTCACAGACATTAATTTGGACAAAGTGACCTGTTGTGGCTAGTTTGTTCTACCAGCCTCGCCTGTATACTCGTGACAAATCACTCTGGCTTTGCACATCGTTCAATCTGTGTGTCTGACTGGACCGATGGAAAGATTGACAAGAGAGTTATGGCGAACAGATTTCACTGTTTAATTGTCTCTGGATTGGCCTGGCTGCTCGGGAAGCCGTCATCCCGTGGGTAAAGCGGGACGGGGAGTTTCCAGGTGTGTCAACATCATTCGTCCTCCGGTCTGTCCCTTGTCCAGTACTTGCGTGTTTATCACCACGTGTGTCAGGAAATGGGATGAAGTTATTGATATAACGAGTGATTTCAACCGTACCGCAATGGCTGTTTGTGACCACCAGGGGAATATATGAAACGATTGTAGTTTGTTGATCTGTAACACACATAAGAGGCTGTAATCCAGTGCACGAAGAGGAGTTAAAGTTAGTGCGTGTTTGGCTCCTCAGGAAGCCAGCTCTGTTTCGGCTCAGTTTTGAAATGCTGACTCACACGTGGACAAGCATCTGTTTTTCATTTGTTCTCTCCCTTTCTCTCTCTTTTCCATCCACTCTTCCTCTGTGAACGGGGGCCGACGTCCTGGTCGTGGCTGGGCCAGAACTGGGTCTTGGGATGGGTCAGGAAATGCGTCACACTGCTAAAATATTAGAAGCAGGTTCAGGGTAAAGGGCAGAACTCCGGGGAGCCTGCGATGAGGTTTCTGACGCCCTGGTTGTGACACCCAACCCGTCTCCTGTGGGCTGAGTCACAATGTAAACCTGTCTCCGTTTGTGTGAGCAAGATATACCTTAAGGACAATAACGTGCTATTTTCTATATTACTTGTCCCATTTCTCTAAAAATCCATCAGATTATCTCAAAGACGCCTTGTCACCATGCGTAAGACGAGGCTGATCGACCTTTGGAGGATAAGCACCTAATCAGAAATCTTAGTCACTAGTTTTACTGAATGTGTCACAGTTTTATCAGTAGACCAATGACTAACTTTCATGGAACCCCCTTAATACCAGGAGAAATTGAGCCTAATTTTCAATTCTGCTGAGCTCATTTTTCATTGTTTTCTCACTGTTGTTGGCATTTGTTGCGGCGCTCTCCGGAGAGTGCGGTTTGTCGAAGAGACCAATGAGCCGTGTCTCTATTTCAGTTTTTCTCACAATTCAGCATACTTGTGCTGCGTTGCTGCCTCGAGCTGCAGCATTGCTATCTGAGGTCAGGAAGATGGCACTGCATTGTGTTTGTTTTGCTCATCAGGTGTTAATTTTTCAGCTTTTGTTCCCTGCTGGTGTTTTTGTTCACCAAAGAATGGTTGTTGACGTCCACTTTTCCACTAGAAAATGCGATCGTGGGTCCATACGTGGATGAACACCGATTATGCTGCAGGTTGTGTTTCCGTGATGACGGGGTCACAGTCCAGTCAGATCTGTGTAGCTTGACACCAGAGTCAACTTCCGGGTCCTCAGCCTGATCGGAAGGGGTTGGAGGTCGTGTAAGAGAGCCAAAGTTTGACGTCAGGGGTATGTTGCTGACTTTAGACAAGAGGAAGCACCTGTAGGAAAGACAGAAGGAAGTCACCAGATCCACCATCCCCCCGGTTGTCTTTCAATCAGCGGGTTAAACTCCTCCAATGTTGTGACATTCACCTAATGTACGAACGAGCAGCTCCTCACACTAATATAAACCATGAATCTGTTGTTTAGACTGTGTCTCTGTCTCAGTCTCATCTGTGTTGTATAATTTCTGGATCAAACGGCAGACTTTCGTGTTTTAAGGCGAATGCATCAAACGGTGGTTATCGTAATCCATATGCAGGATCCCTGTTGTCTCAACTGTTGTTTCTGAAAAGTTCCATCTCAACTTTTCAGACAGGATAGAGCTGAATGCTTCACACGTCTGGTATGTCTTTCTAGTGTGAGCCAAGCTGCATGTTTAGCCCACAAAAATGCCGGGAAGACTCCCAGCTCAGCCCCACCATTGCCGGACATGTCACTGCTTTGTACGCAAAGGATTTTCAGAGAGGGAATTCAGCTATTTCACCAAAATGTCAGGGTGTTACAAAGTAGGATTGGCGGACTGTGAGCAGCACTCTATTCTGCACTGATTTACCCAGCCGGCTTGGTTTGGCGCCCAGAAAAAGGCTGTGAGCACCGCGTCTATAGGCTATATTGTCTTCCCCGTTCAATGGGACATTGTCCAGGCCAGATCTGACAGACCGGGCCTCTGCTGGCTTCTGTCTGTGTGTGTTTATGTGTGAGAATTTATGCATCTTTCCTCTCTGAATATCTTCATTGACATTTTTGTGTGCCGAAGTCATCGTGGACCACCCCGTGTTAATATAAACCTCCTCCCCCAGCCGAAGCCTCTCATATCCTGACCTGGACAGTCAGTCTCCCGTTCCCCCATCGCTGTGTTTAATCAGGAGCATCCCCACCCACATCCTCAGTAGTGTTGTGCGGAATACAATTTGTACTCAAGATGCAATTATGAAGCATTGGTGAAAGCTGGACCACCGATGCAGCTTGCGAGCTAGCTAAAAGCTTGCTAGCTAGTACACTAGTTAGCAGCGAGAGTGTAGCTTGTTTGAGAAAAAGCTAGTTAGCTTAGCACGAGATTAATTTAAGTCAGACCCCTGTGTCTACTCCACATGCAAGGTGCCGCAAAATATCAGCGCAAGTCACATTATTATCGTACAACCGATGCAGTTGTCATTTTCTTGCCGGATTACCAAACACACATGCGTGCGCCCATAGGTGCGTTGGTCTTACAATGAGGAGGGGTCAGGCAATTTGTTGGCGCATTGCTATCGTGTGGACGTTGGGGCCTTTTGTCTGTGTAGGGTGCCAAGTCAATTGTTCAGGCCGAGTCCAGAATTAGGATGCCATCCAAAAATACAAACCTGAAATTTGTCATGTTGTGGTTTTCCCTAAACATGTATACACTCACATCCCTTCTAAATAATGTCTGGGAGCTGTGTTTAGTTAATACTCACTTCCTGATAGAGGACAATTCCCATTCAATTCAAAATTTCAACATACGTGATCCGACTGCTGCTACTGTCTCTTTAAATTTCTCCTCTGGATCAAATGATTTCCGATGTTTGGCGCCAAAAGATGTGGCCGCTGCGTCGCATTCAAGTGTACGTTTCAGAGTGACGATGCAAAGGAAGCAAACAAAAGTCATTTATTTGTGTACCGTTATAATGCATTGTTGTGCCAAAAGGTTTCATATCTATTACATGTCCTCTACATGGCAGCGTTTGTTTCCCCGTGGGCTATGGTGGCCTAATTGCATGGTCGCATCACGGATGGGGGGGAAGGATGGAGCTGGCATTGCTTCATGCATGGGGACTACACCCAGCTGGTTTGTCAAACAACCCAATTATATCCAATATTAAAGACCTCTGTGCTATCTGTGCCATATGATAATGACTGTCATATGACTTTTTACCCCGAGGGCTCCGGTTGTGAGTGCTGCTGACCAAATGAACTGATGGGGGCTTTTCCTGGAGAGCTTCAGCTTCACTTTTGAAATATCTTTACGAGGAGCAGATCTTTTCTTGGATTTCCTTTCATTGTCACCTCTGACGATGCTTCTAAACTTGCATCAATTTCCTATGCTTGGCTACATTGTCACTGACAGCGTAATATCAGCCTCCTTTATTTCACTTACTCCGCTTTTTATCAGACTTTTGTACAAAAAACAGTACAAAATACTTGCATCGCATGTCATTGTTGTTCTGTTTATATGAAATTGACAAAACAATGCAACTAAATCTATCACCAGAATTGCCAGAAAAGTTCCGTTTATTGTTGAATGATTATTTCGGCACATGTCTAGGGTTTCTGCCTTTTGCTGGAATGTGCCTGCCGTAGGCCAAGAAGAGCAAGAGGCTGCTGTGGTGCGTTAAATATTCTTGAAACGTTAATGTGATGTTTGGTCAACTCTAATTACAGACCGTTGTATCACACCCGCAGCATCATTCAAATGCTCCTCACATCCGTTTCCATTCGGCCTGATGTAAAGTCCATTAAGGACGTGTCGTTGACGATGTCTCTGCCGCTGCCCTTCCATGCTGATATCAACTTGGGAGTTGTTGTTTATGGGATTTCCAAAATGACTTCACCACTGACACACGATTCAAGGTCACACACAACTCACTGGCAGCTTTCCAATTTATTGTCTCTGTTTCAGCTGCGCTCCACTTTAGCTTCCAAGAACACGTTTGGCTACAGGAAGTTCAGGAGGGCAGCAACACAGGACTGCTGTCAAATGTTTTGCACGGCACGGAAGGCTGTAATCGACGTTTATGACTCACTTTTTGACCCAGAGCTACTCTACGTGGTTCCTTCTGCCCATTTCACAATCGCATCCCCCAGAAAGCTTGAAGTACTATGAGGATTATGAAAATCGGAGCAAATGACATCTACAGTGTCACATCACCTGGGGATTTTCTTGTCCATGCGATTGTCCGATGTCTCAAAAAAATATATTACTATTGCTTGTTCCGATGGTGTCAGAGCCTTCTGTATCTGTATTTTGTATCCTAGACCAACATTGTGTCATGCTACTTACCCAGTATGTTCACATGTACTTCGAAGCTTCGGTTATTCTGCAAATAAGTGAATATGATGGATTCACCTTAATGTGATGAAGTTTATAGTGTGTTAACCCGAGAAAATTAGAAATGTTATCATGAGTATGTGGCCTGCGTGTGCATTTTCCTCAGACTCTCCTCGTACTGCAATTATGCACTGTGCTGTTTATACCCGGAGAGCCGTGGGCCCATATTCATTCTGTGCATGTACGTATTGAGTGTAATTGTATTTGTGCCTTCAATCACAGAAAGGACAAACACTCTCAAGTGTTGAGGGCACTCAAACATATTGATTTCTATAACTGTCAAACCACTTTGATTACTGTGATCGCTGATATATTTTGATTTTGCTTCATTTTTTATTACTTTTTCTTGGCACCGCTTCTCTTAAGGAAATAATTCTATGTTCTGATAAAGGGAGGAAATATTTCAGGAATTGTCACTCCTGGTTCTGGGACAAAAGTTTCCAGTTTAAACGTTTAGACTGGACTGAACGTCATGTGTATTGACAACTAATCTCTTAAATCCCTTTGACTGTGGTTGTAGTGTTCAGGACAGACTGGAGATGTGTTATTAGTCTAACCATAAAGCTTAGAGGCTGTAATGGACATGACTGCGGTGTGGAAAACGAGACGCTACAAGTTTAACTTGAAATGAAGTCACTAGTGAAGGAGAGATTGCGAAGACAACTCAAATGTCTTTGTATTCGCCTCACTAACCTACGACCAACACAACGCAGTCAGTGTCGGGTCATTATCGGCATATCGTGTAATACTTCCAGATACGCACACACACACACGTTTGTAGGCACTGCAAAGATAAGAAAGTACACGTTTAGACTCTGACTATTCAAAGACTTTGATTTAAATCAACATTTTGATATGAGAACGTAATACTCTCAAATGGCTTTCATATATGATGTCACAGATTCTCCTATCGATGCTCATTGTTCTAAATTGTTTTGCGATTTGTAAAAAGTGTGATATCTATGTCTACATATAAAAAAAGTGAATATAGAGAATATGAGTGTATCTAGTTTTAGTCAGAATGAGTAAGATATAATTTATTCAGGTCTCTGATTCAGTTTTGCTCCAAAGATGAGCCATACTCAAAGCTTTCAAAAGGAGTGGAAAGACTGACACAGGAAAGTAAAGCATCACAGATCCAGCTCCGATAAAACAGAATGGACTTTATTCCACACTGTGGGCACAGCTTATAATTTTGGAGTTCAGGCCTGTGCTCTGACAAGTCTACTCTTGATGTTCTGCTCTAATATTTATTTGACACGTCAGACGTTATGCAGGTCATGTTCCCTTAAATCCGTCTGTCTGAATAGAAGCTAAAATTAGATAATACAGACATTTAGCCTTTAGTTTGCCGCACAAAACCCTGAACCACGACACTTAAAAATGGCAGCAATGTTATTTATTCGTCAGATTTATTTTGATAATAGAAATAAAAATATGCAAGTCAGTGAATGAGAGCAAAGCAGCAAAAGCAGGTCACATTTCTACACAGTATTTTGATAACAAGATGCTCTATTATGCTATTATTTGAGTCCAATAAAACGTTCATTTGGTGGTTGTTGTTTCATACAGATTGAACCCTCGGCATGACATGAAAAAGAGCGGGAAAGTTCAGTTCAGCTGCTGCCTGCGTGTCTCCTTTTTTTGCTTTTCTTTGGCAGCCCCTCCCGGTTACTGTAACTCTGAGCTGTCAGGCTGTGGCCAGTGGCAGCTGCTGTCTCTCCAGGGGTCAGGTTACGCTCGAAGGGTTAATGCTGGGTGTGGAGTCAACGTTTGGATGCCAGTATCTACTGTATATGACTGTTAGACGACAGCATTTTGTGTTTTGTAATCATCATTATTAAAAGAATCAGTATTTTATTTCAGTTTTATTCAAGATTTTGGCTGTAAGAGGAATTGTGGCACAGATTTGGTCCAGCAGCACATCAGCAATGCTTCTTAAAGTCAATATGATATAATATAAAAACTATAATAATAATGATATAATAACATAATAACAACAATAACAATATATGTACTGATCCAGTAGCATGCATATGTTTTTGATTTATAATAAATCTGTTTAGGTCAGCATATTTTTGTATAGCCAGACACATTTAATGTAACCCAGATTTGGCCGTTTAAAAGAATCTCGAGTTGTCTAATTTTACTTCCGTCATTAAATAACGCCTGAATGTGGCCAATTCTTATCCACGGACTTTAACACTCGTACCGTAGGCCTGGAAGGAGTTTTGCATGAATAAGCCTGGAATTCTGTTGCTGCAGGAGTCTTGTTTGACTTGAATGTTCCTCTGTTCCTCTCTTCATGTGCACGCTGACAAAATGGGATTCATCTGTGCTCGCATTAAATGGGAATGTTATCCCCTGCTCTGGGAATGCTGGCCTGGCTGCTTTACAGCCTGAGAACTGTTGGATGTTGGACAGTGCCAGAACTAATGTCTCTCTTCCAAAGAGCGACTGAAAATATGCACACGTGTTGTTCAAGGCCAAGAGACACACAAACGGCCTGATAAAGTGTGGACCAGTGGAGAGAATTTTATAGATCACATATGAAAACTTTTCTTCCTGTTCTTTGACCGATAACTGTGACATGGAAACAGTTTAAAATGTGTTTTTACCATCCATAACATGTTGCAAGTGGCTTTCCCCAATAACTGCATTTTTATGTGAGAAATATTTTATATAGGTGGAAAAAAACAGGTCATTCTATTATATTTGTAGAAAAAACCCAGACTAAAAGACAGTTTAGATTCATTTTAGCTTATAACAATTATCCGTGTTTGTGATGGAGGAGGAGGAGGAGGTGATGACAGCGGATGGGCAAAGGTTCAGCCACAGCAGACACTCTGGACATCTGACCTCTCAACCCGTCACCAGGCTACATGTGTCCTACAGGACTGTTGAGAGGTCAGTGTGCAGTCAGGAGAGAGGAGTGTGTCATCCGCCATGATCAAATCCCCATCTTTCAGCACCCAAATTGCTTCAACTCCTTCCCCCTTTCACACTTGTGTTTCCCATTTTGTCTCCCCCTGTCTCCCATGCTTTGGGAGTGTCTGTATCTGTATGTGCTCCAGTTCAAGTCCAGCAAAAAATTGGTTCCAAATTTCTCAAATCCAGTTTATAGAAGCACCTGTGTGTGTTGTTTTTATTTATTTTTACAGTTCTTTTTTGTGGCTTTTTTTGTAGTACTTTCAGGGTGTCAGTGTACCTGTGTCCTCTCTGTACAATAGTGAACAGATACAGGCTATGATGATAGATGACCCTCCTGCATTGTATCCAAGCCCAGTGATGGAATTACCCAGATGGCTGCAGATCCGTCTGCCAGTGAAAACATCAGCTCTGAGTTTGCTGTTTGTGCTTGCTCAGCAACAATCAAAAAAGTTGAGCAGGAGTAGAATAATCCCATTGTGCTGTGCGATGTTCTGAACCTATAACGGAGCCCCAGCCAGTGAAATGTGTGAGGGAACTTTATTAGAATACTGGATTATTCTGAAAGAAGCACGCACAAATCTATTTGCGGACGCATTTGTTCATGCAACAATTAAATTCCCAAACTCTGGCCAAATAGAGCACAGTGTAACTCTTGCACATGTTCTATTTAACTGTTCAATTGGGATGTGTGAGCCTTATATAAATCTGCTTCTGTTGGATGGTTCTTTTCATGAAGTTGTATTTGTCCTTTCCAACTTTTTCCTTAAGCATCTGGCCTTGGTGTTGAAGCAGTATTTGCCCTTATTTGAAGATTTCCCACCTCTTGAGGCTACAGTAGGGGTCCTACTAACTTTGTGGAAAAGTTTTTCTTACCTTTTTGAGATTGAATATGCTCATGTCTTCAGAGAATGGATTAAAACATCCATTATTTGGTACCAGGATGTGAAACATCCCCCAAAGAGACAGTACAGCCACTCTGGAAAAGACTTTTGAACTATTGTACACTATCAATTTCTGTCAGTTTCTACCAATCTATTGGCAATTTATCGATAAAATAAGTGAAGATTTGATTTGTTTATCAATCACCAGTTTGCAACCAAAAATTTGTGAGCCCAAAGGTCAGAGAGTCCTGTACCTCTTTTGAACTCTGCACCAGACAGCCGCTTAACAGACTTGGCTTTAATCAGACACACAAGGCCTCTGCGAGCACAAAATAGTCTCGTGGGAGCGTTGGTGGTCTCTGTATTCAGTCGACCGAATGAGTGGGTGGGCTGTGAGGGTCGTCTGCCCGAGACACTGAGGGCTTTAGAAACAGCATTTGGTGAATGGTTGCCTCTCAGCTGTTTGGCTGCACATAAGTATTTGTCACAGTAGGAAATCAGAGGGTGTAGGGTGAGGGAGGTGGGGGGGGTCCATTTAAGACAATAATATCAGTCCTGCCTTAATGAACTCATGTGAGCACCTGTCTTTGAGACATTCATTTAACCCTGAGATGGATATTCCATGTACAGTCCGTGCATCTAAATCTGGGTTCACCGACGGCTTAATGCTCGGCCTGTCAGCGTGTTGTCACTGAAGCATAAATGAGTAATTATTGCAGCAGTAGACATGTCATTTCCATGAAGCCATTAGTGCGGATGGGTGTGTTGAGGATCAAGGTCTACGGAGCCCAGTGCAGAAATGTGAGTGTTGTTTATAGTGCAGCTCAGCTCTCATCCTCTTAACAGACAGAGAGCAGGAACATATCCGAGCTCCTCAAGTGGAAATAAAAGCCTGGGCTTACGAAACAATGGCCAGGGCTTTGAACACATGTTGGGAAGTGTATTACTGGAGACATTTGAACTCCCCCCTGAACTCTAAAAGCATCAGGCCTGGGTTAGTATTGATTACAGTGGAGTTTAGGTCTTAACTTGTTAGGTTGATGATGAAAATGTGACAACAACTGGATGGATGGGAGATTATTAGGGTGGAGGTAAGGTTTAGGTTACTAATTAGGATGGAGATTAGGTTTGTGCCTCTTTTGCTTCCCTACATTCTAAAGGGAAGTACAGTACTTTCACTACATGTAGCAAATGAATGGTACATTACTAGCATGCAGAATGTATCATAATGTTAAAAACATTATTAATCGGTGATCTATAGGGCATATAAATGTTAAATTGCAGTACACCAATGCATAATTAAGTCCCTTATTAAAGCTTAGTTTTCTGTTTTTATTCATAACTTGATTTAATGAGTTAATTTCCATCAAAGTTTAGTGTTAAAATATTCTGTCGTCTTACATTAAACGATTACAGCCATGTTATAGTACAATGTATTATTTGCTCGAAAATATGATGTCAAAATAAACGAAGGATCCAAGTCAAACATTCTTATGTAAGAATAACCTCAAGTGACACTCCAACTTCATTATTTTGCCGTATCAGTACTTTTACTGAGTACTTCTGTCACTGCTGCTTGGCCATTGTAGTCATTGTGTGAGGATGAAGGATGTTTTTAGTGCTCTGAAATGGGCTGGGTTGGATTTTTGGTAAGTGCTTGGCATTTCGTAGCCAGAGGCACCCACCTGACCCTGCATTAGTCCATTGAGCGATGTGGAGGAGGAAGAGGAGAAGCTGAGAATAAGCAGAGCTGTGCTGTTGTTCCAAAAGCTTGAGGATCTCACCCCCCTCCAATCAGCCATTCAGCCCTGTAATTCAGCCTCAATTAGGACTCTAAAGCAATCAATATTCTAACAAAAATGCTGTCAGTCCTCCAGACAGGAAGTGGCTTTGTCACAATGGGACCCTCAGACAGACTGGGCCATCCTGTCTCCAACCTTTGGGGTTTCCCCCTCCTCCACCCCGCCTCCTGTTTCTCTCTGGCCTCCAAAGCTACATTGTCCTCACTCACTGATTAAGTCTTCTGTGTTAGCTGATGGATGAAGATTTAAGATACAAACAGTCTGCTGATTACTGAGTTACACTTGAAACCGGCATCCAGACCGGCTTACAGCTGTTCTCATTTGTATGCTGGCACTGGGACTGGAACATAGTAACACTGCTGCATCCCTCATCAGTCCGATCTCCCTCCCTGTTGGCCACCGTCTGTTAGTCTTGTCAGTGCGCTCCAGCAGACTGGTAGTTTGGGTCACTACCTGGACCCTGTCAGCATCCCACCTGCTCATTCTGCATTCAGACCACCAAGCTGCTCGGCCTCAGCTCGCTCTCCAAAACACAACCCTTTGGGGCATCTGTGCCCAGCTGCATCCATCCCAGCCACCCAGCTAACACACACACACCATTGTTGTCATGGCAGATGGCAGAAGCGCTCTGTACTCCAGGAAAAAAAATGCTGTGGTGTGCATCAGTCTAAGGGACTTTCTAGTGCCGTGTGATTGTAGTCAATAAGTAAAGTAAAGGCTATTCTGTGATTTTGGGCTAGTAAAAGGCAGCTCAGTCATTCCTCTGGTTGCTCCGTCAGCACGTCACTAGCCAGCAACCACCAGAGCTCCAGCTGGCTCAGCACTATCCCAACATTTATAATGTTTTCACACCGCTCTGTAACTGCACCGTTACATGTCGGATAAATGCTCCCAGACTAATCCTGTAGACTAACAATCGCACGTAACTTCAGGCTGTCTAATCTGGACATAAATGTTTTGTAGTTTGCTGGATAAAAGTATTATACATGAATATTACAGTATCAAGGTGTCAATATCCTTTCACAGCGTAGCACCGCACTGCAGGTTTTTACTTAGAATTGGCCATAGTACCGTGTCATGGTCATGTAGTGTGTCAATCCACCCACCCCCAGCCCTCACGCCCACACACTCATTATAGAAGCACCCACAACAATATAAATAACATAATAAAAAGAGCTACGCACAGTTACACATACAGTAAATTATTGTTTTGTCCCAGCTGTCAAAGCCTCCAGATGAACCAATCAGATAAATATGTTTGCCCCAACTGGATCACAGGACAGAGCAGAGACAGATGGATGTCCTATAAAGATGATCTATGGATGCAGAGGTGTCCTAGCCACATGCAGCAGTGGCATTAATGCACTGATGTGCTGTGGAAGTATGCCAAGACCATTAATTAGCCTTGAAGGCATCAACTGTAAACAGTATACATATACTGTATATGTATATATATGTGTATATACAGTATATATATATATATATATATATATGAATGTGTCCTTGTCCCTCAGTCATTTTGTTTATATGCATACTAAAGATTTGTTTCCCGTGATTAAGACATAAATGCAGAGTAAGTGCTGAAAATACAAAACATCAAGCTTAATCAAACTTCGAGAGGAAGTAGATCAGGCCAGGTTGATTCATCACGTCAAAATATATTGTCTGTCAGTCCTCACCTCATGGCACTGTACATAAAATATATCTCCTTTTTGAAGGTGAAAAAGTTTCTTTATCAGCCAGCACCGGTAATCTGGTTTGATAAAGGATCTATATCAGGTTTGATGTAGTAGGAGCACAGACGTTCCTCCAGATGAAGAGAGGCATTTACTTTCTCCATCTGCAACAGGGAACATGGTCTTGGTGCCCTTGAGCACGGGCTCAAAGTGTCACATAGACAATGGGAAGTAAATGAGATGAGGAAATGCATGTACCATAGGCATGCACTGATTCTAAGATCATGACATTTATTTTCATTGACAATATCTTGGTGTTTTACTCAGTGGGCACAAACCTCAATTATGCAGATTTCAGTGTGATTACATCAATAAGCTTCTATTTTTTCAGTTTCAGTAGTCTATTTAATGACCAACTAATAGTCTGTAATGATTGAATGATTATTGATCGCTCCCTATAGCAGGATGCTTCCACTAGCCTTGTTGTGCATCATGTCATTACCTACTTAGCTGCTCTGCTCCCTGTGGTGAAAATAAGGGTCAATACACATTGGGGACCTCTACGGCCCACTTAAGAGATGGTTGCTATGACTACAGGCCTTGGGCACTGTGTGCATCCATTATAGGAGGCATGTGCATCGAGACAGGGAAGTGGGGGTTAGAGCCTGGAGGTTCAGCTGGAGCAGCTGTCCCAGGAACCAGCATCAACTCACTGTGGAAACACATCTGGAGGACTGACAGATAGCTGGATGATGGGTCCAGCCAAGATGGACTGGAGGAGCAACACCCACTATTTACTGTAGTTTGATCCTATCAACTTTTAGTGCGAATGTTTACTTATTTTTACATTGTTGTTGTTGGTTGTATTAATAGCTTAGATTAATGGGCTAAAATATGGAAAATAAGCTACTAGTTCACAAAATCCTTGTCATTTTTTCCAGTGCAGGTAAAGAAGTAAAATGCACCATAGATGTGTTCATGCTTCATTCTGTGCATTGTGTAGCAATAGAAATACAGGAAATTAAAGAAATGTGATATCTCAAAAGAAGTCTGGCTGCTGCTGCTGCTGGAATGCGTGAGGGCAACAAGACCCTGTTGAGCTCTTCATCATCACACATTGAAAGGGCAGATTCAAAAATGACATCAGCTGTTAAAAACAGTCTTGCCGACTGCAAGATTATCCTTGGGTGTGGTTGTCTCAATGTCGCTCGGTCGGAGATCAGTTGGGGTTACAAAAACATACATCCACATGTGGGATAATATGGTTTGGACTGTTTAGGTAATGGATGTTTCCACTCTGCGTGAGTGTGAGCTTTTGGCAGAAAGTTGCCTCATCCATTCCATTTAAAGGAGATGGAGAGTAAATGCTGTGGGGGTGTAGAGGAGCAGGAGCACACGTGCCATCCTTCTTCCCCCCTGAGCCTGCTGCAGCCCAGCCAAGCAAGCAGGCTAATCCACCCAAGGCCAGGCAATAATGTCAGCTAGAGAGAGAGAGAGCTAGAGAGAGAGAGAGAGAGAGAGAGATGAGAGAGATACAACAGTTTTATGCTCACAGCACATATATGCCACAGATGCTGATATCACAGGCCATCATCCATCTCCTCTCGATCAAACAGACGGTGTGAGGGTGAGTGTGAGTGTGAGTGAGGGTGGGGAAGAAAGTGCTGAGACGCATCCTATAGATCACATTTACACTTCTGTGAAATCACGAGGTCCCATCGGGCAGAAGGAAGCAGATCAGAGCATCATATAGAGATTAACACATCAAGGTGCTGAAGGATGACAAAAGTCTTCCTCTGATCAGAGAGCTGTACATAATCCACACACTCCGTGTTGACATCAATCTATCAGACGAGTGAGGAGAAGTTGCCCTACAGCTGCCACAGAAGGGAAAAATACCTTCAAAAGTTCACTTAGATCAAAGTAAAATGATGATCATGATGAAGTGTTGAATTCACGTTTGCCTGTTTTGAATCTGCATAGTAGTAATTGTAGGTAAATCTAATCAAGTAAAAGCAAAAGAAATGTACAAGTAGAAGTATCTATGCTACAAAGATGTATGGTGTAGTACTTGAGTCAGTGGACCTTCTTCCCCTGGCTATAGCTGTGCATTTTTAAGCGATACATCAGCCAGCCGTGGGCCTCAGAGTGAAAAATCACACCTCTCCCACGGGTGCAGTTCCCAGATGTTGTTGTCTGTGGTGGTGCTCCCGACAGTAAGATGGATTTTGGGTTTGTCTGTCACTTTGTTTTGACAGAGCTGAACGGCTCCCAGCATGGCGTCTCACTCACTTAACGCTCTTTCTGGAGCACGCCCAAACTGTTGCCTGGGCGAGCGCTTGGCTCCTCGACGCTCCATCTGCCATTCACAGATTTACAGGCGGGCCTCATGCTTTGTAAAGACGCGGGAAATCGCAAGTTATTTTCAGTCATTACACCAATTATGGTGCATACACTAACTATTCCTCTTTCTTTTACTTTTCCAGGGCAAATATTGATGAAGTGGAGACAGAGGTTGTGGAGATTGAGGCCAAACTAGACAAGGTAAGACATTTTCAGAAATCATAAGATGTCTCTGTGAATGACGTTTTGTTAGATCAGTCACATAGCACAATATTTTTGTGCTTTTCATAATCGTCCACCATTGTTATGGAGACACGTAATGCTAATTAAAAGGACTAATTAATTGTTCGGCTGTTGTCTGTGGAGGCCAGGTGTGTTTCAGAAGAAAATGAACACATCCTAGAACACGTCACACAGTCAAGTCCCTTAAGAAGATGTTTTTATGCCAGAAACGTCAGTGAAATCAATCAGAAATCTCCAATCAGTGAGGAAATTAGAAGTTAGTGTGGATCCTGTTAATTTAGCAATGCAAAGAAGGCAAAAATGGGAGAGAGTTATGAAGAATATTCTGTTCATTTGACAAATGTAGAGTTGATAATATAAAACAGGAAGTCCTGAATAAATGAACAAAGGTTGAGCTCTGCCCTGATACAAACCAGCCATGTAATATTTAGACCAATTGTGGCCAGATGGAGATCAGAGGTAGAAAAATGTAAAAAAAATAAAAATGCTTGCTTTAGCTGTACAAAGAACACCAAAGCTGCCTGAATTGGCATGTCAACAAGCGTTGAAAGACATCTTTCTGTCCCGGAGGGACTACGCCATATGAGCTGCATGAGGTCTTCCTGTCCAGGCCTCAATCAGCGATGTCACAGCTTTGGTTTTGGATCATCTGACAGAAGTTGTCCTCCATACTGCGTCGCTGTGTTATATATGGCTTGAAAAAAATCGCTCAAACAGAGTGCGTAGGTGGTCCATTGACTATATAATAGCCGATGAGTCAAACGGCAGCAGGAGGTGTCGGTGAAATGGTACAAACAGTATTCGTCGGAGGACGTGTGTACGGTGTTGTGCTAGAAATGGGAAAGAATCAACCATCATTTTCAGACAAACTGTGAGTGTGCAAGACATAAACAAACAAACAAACAACAAACACATTCCTGTTTGGACTGAGCCTTGCTGTTAAGTTAACATTGCGCTGGGCCAAATTTGGTGCACAAGCAAAGGCGAAACACCTGCTGTGACATCATTTTGGTGGTGTGGAGTGGAACACATGCTTGAAATTTTCAGGGACCCATAAAAAAGGCAACGCACTAAGGATTTGCTGGCCGGTGCGATTTCACACGGCCCATATAACGCTTTTCACTTTTACGGTCGCGGAGAATAGTTTTGCGGTTAAATGTCGAGGGACCGGGAGATTACGAAGATTAAAGACTTTTCCATGACTTGGAAACGGTAAGGGTGCACAGTGCAGGCCTTTACTGTAATGAATGACATTAGAAAGCTCTATGGCAGGTGATATCATGGAGTCTTGTTAGCGTGTAAAGAGAATAATTTACACACAGCGATCATCACAGCAGCATTAGCTCTCTGAAAAAGACTTTCCACACTAATCCAAGGCTTTGAATGGCACGACGTGGTAGCACTTAATGAAACGTGACTCTAAAGGCACTTTTGTGAAATTCTAGTTCGTTTGGACCACTTACCGTCACACTATATCTTTTTGTGACACATCCTGCGAGACGGGGTTTGTCCATTACACTCAGCTGTTCCGTGTGCTCTAAAAGCAGACGACACTCTGCATAATGGCCATCATAATCCCACTCGTTCTGGTCGAACGTTTCAGCTCACGGTTGCTGAAACGTGACGTGGCAGCAGAGAGAGTTGGGATTAGGACGTTAGAATGCATCACATTGGATTTGAAAGCAACCAGTTACCTCGTAATGAGGCGGCCAGATGCTGTGATGCTCATGTCAAAAGTCCAGCTGTTTCTTTTGACATTGAATTACTGTACGTGTCAGTGAGAGAGGCGGGGTCATGTATGCAGGCTCATCTTCTTTTACTGCGATCTACAGTTCATCTCCCAATCATCATCACCAGTCAAACTAATCATATGCCTTCCAATGCGTGTATGATTTACAGATTAACGTCACATCCACCGAGTGACTTCACTTTGGGGCTTATGCAGTTCTCGGTTGTTTTGTGTTCTCTACACGAGGAACTTGAATCCATCTGTAAAGATGAAAATTAGATTAGTTAAGGAGGAAAAACCCAAAGGATTTTGATTTTCTTCTCTGATCTAGATGACCAAAGCTCCATATACCAAAAAAAGTTTGTCTTTAAGGAAGTTTTTTTCTTCTCTTCAGTAACTTTAATGCTATGAAAGCTGTCCTATCGTTCTGGGATTAGAGGCTTTTACCAGATTGTTTGCTCATCCATAGATTTATGGTGGATCTACATACATTACTTAATGAATGCCAAGTGTTTCGAGGAGGACAGATCCATTTGAGATTATTGATCTTTTTGAGCACTTTTAGCTTCTGAAAATAACAAACTTTTCATTTTCAACCTCAAAAAAAATGTCATAGAGCTCACCTGTATTAAACTTTGCCCATCTTCCTCTAATTTCAGGTCTTTACACAGTTGTTTTCATCGGCCTGAGTGCTGTAAATAGTTAGTAAACTACATTTGATGAAATGTATACACTCATATTTGACATTCACCAGAGGCTGTACCATTCTAATGTCATATTGTAATGTTTGGACACACACAGTAGAGTAATTCATCCTGTGATATAGTTGGACAGTCAAACCTCTTAATGCCATGTCTTCCTTTGACTGGAAAGATAGGTGGGATTCCTGTTTTGGTGCTCAGAATTTTCTGTGCTTTGCTGGTTTTCTCAGCTCCACAGGGCTCCTTCTGGGGATTGAACTAAAGGACAAATAGCTGAGTCTCAAGTCTGCTTAGCAGCTGGGAGGAAATGAGGCTCTACTTGAAAAGAAGTGTCTTGAAAAACAGAAATCTTGGCGGTAGAACACAGGGTGAAGAAATTAAGTCTCTTCCCTTGAAAGTAAGAGCAAAAAAAAAGCAACAGCGAATAACCCAACAGGATTTTGTGACACATGCCTCATATTTTGCTGACAGACGTGTGTTTGTAATGTGTGAAGGGGTGTATTGTACATGTCTCATGTGGTAGAGATAAAGGTGTGACACAAAACATACATGCTGGATTATCAGTGTCTGGATAAGATTACGCCTCTGTAGCATTTCCATGTGTTTCGGGCGCTATGCTGATGACACAGGCGAACATATGCAGCCCATATGAGTCCATCCACTGTGGCACGTTCCCACAGGTGATAACAGAGGCCTGACACAACAAACATGCACACATCCTTAATCCATGTGCCGAGAGCACAACTGCAGATGTGTGGAAGCAGAAACTTGAGCATTGCGGTTTAGCATATGGTGATGAATCCAGCACTGATAGTGCCTCCTCACGTGGAGCATCTGCTTGGACAGATTTCAGCCTAACCCAGGCCTGTCTGATATAATGTGATAATGAAGTCAGATGTACTTATGAGATGTGTGTGTGATGCTTTTCTTCATCCTCTCTGATCGTCTCTGTCTGTCTCCACAGCTGGTGAAGCTATGCAGCGGGATGATAGAGGCGGGGAAGGCGTACGTCAGCGCCAACAAGCTCTTTGTCAATGGGATCCGGGATCTGTCTCAGCAGTGCAAGAAGGATGAGATGATTTCGGTGAGTTTCTGAGTCGGGAACTTTGGGAATGCGTTCATTTTTATCTTGCCTTTGTTTGAAATCTTGTGATACAGTTTTGCTCTGAGATGGGAAATTTTATCATCAGAGTCTTAGTCTTAACCTGTGAGAGTACGTGGGTGTGGGTTTGAGAATAAGTAACATTATTACCAAATGGATCAGCAAGTAAGGCTCAGATCAGACATGGAAACTTGCTTTTTGCCTGGCGCTGAGCTCCAGCTTCTCCACAACCTAAGACTGGATCCATTACCACTAACATTAAGTACTATTAAAAGCCTTGCTGGCCTCAGTAATATGACTAATTGTGACTTTCTGACTAAAGTCTTTTTCGCTGTTTCCATTGTAAACAGAAAAAGGAATCAAACCTGCAATTACAGTTCCCCTTTTCCTGTATGACATTTATGGGAAAAAGCCGTCTAGACTACAGAAGTGACCGGCTTTGACCCAGGACATTTGTGACAGCGTTTATTTTCTTTGATACAACCACAGCAGCAGTCATAAGAATATTTCCTCACCTACAGTAAAACCGTTAAAAGGAGCCTGTCACACGATGCACTCCGATCATTATGGGTTATTCTCTTTGCAGGAATGCCTGGAAAAGTGTGGGGAAAGCCTCCAGGAAATCATCAACTACCACATGGTAAGGCCGTCTGCTGCCCTGGCCGTCCCCATATGCTCCTCATAGAGTGAGCTGTGCCTATAAAGGTCAGCACGGGGATACCATCCCATCTCCATATGATGACCTCAGCTGGCATTTACATAGGCTTGGCTGTGGCCCCCGTATTCCCGTTAGTATCGAGCCAAAGGTCAGACTGAGCTGTATTTGAAATGATTCCATGTGGATTATTTCTTTCACACTTTGTTACAGCTGTCTTTTTTTATTGTAGTCCGGAGCCTGAACTCATATTCTACTTACCTTTTTATTTTTCCAAATGTCACTGAAACACCTTAGAGGGATAAAATCACCATAAGTCAGCATTATTGTCGTCCAACTGCCAGATTACTTCTCTCAGAATCCAAACGCTCCCTTCGTCCTCCCTCTCAGCAGTGAGGAGCATTGTGCACATGCTTTTACCCACCTAATGGACTAACTTGTGTAAGATAATTAATGATTCATGTATATTCAGCGAGGCGGATTCCTATTAATAAACACGGCGCAATAATAGACTTGCAGTTCGAGTTGGCCCAAAGCACAAACGCATTCTGCTGCCTCATGATCGCAATGCGCCAACAATTTGCCCGACCACCCCTCATTTTAAGACCAACGCACACACGGGCGCAAGTGTATTTGCTGTTTACAGAACGTGGCAGTGAAAAGGACAATAATGACAACAAAGAATGGCAAAATTGGAACTGGAAAGGACCAAAACACTGCAAATAGTAATTATTAGTGTGCTTGTTCATATGTAACTTTAACCGATGAATGAATGTGTTTAGAAGTGTTGTAGGTGTTGCAGGTTGGGTGTCGTAGGACGGCGGCCCACCAAATGAATGAGTATTCTCTGTATATATCCAGATTCCAATGATTTAGTGGAAGATTTAACCGTGCCCTGGTTTATACACCATTTATTCCGTCTGTCCACGTTTGTCAGACTGTCTTCTCCGCTGTGGTCAGTCAGATTAGTAATACAGATGGGCACTGAAAAAGACATTTGAGGAAGCTTCTGATCTCTAGAATAGTTTCCTATTTTCAGCATTTTCCAAACAGGCATGGCAATGAACTACCTGATCCAGCTGATTAAATCACAGAGGATTGCAACCATAAACCTGCAAAAACGAGGAACGTTTTCTTGCCTCCATCTCTGTTATTATGTGTGTTTCACTGCTGGATCCTTTTCCATTTTCACTTTACGTGTTTGATGATGCCTTGTAGAGCAGAGCGTGTGTGGATCACGGTCTTTTCGGAAGGCAAAACAAAAATGTATCACAGCGACTCAACCCGTCCTTCCACCGTTCTCCCCTCCAATCTACTCCAAGATGCGGAGGTTGGAATCACAAATGGAGCTTAATGGCTCAGGTCAGTCAGGCGAGCGTGGATTAGCTCTGGCTGTGTAACTCTGACATGTCACGGAGTGTGTTTTTTGTCACTGTACACAGTTGGATAATAGATGATGATCTTCTCCAAATAGTAAATAACCATTCTAATTTGTCATCCTGAGTATTTAGTCCCAAGTAGCAGTTTTGTACGCTGATGAATATTGAATTCATATTAGTAAAATTCCATGTCTCAGGGTTTTATCATTTTGCCTCCTTTGTGTTTGTGTTGGAGTTGATTCCTATCTTCTTCTTTCCTGCTTGTTAATCCGTGTCTGTGTCTTTAAGACTGACTGATGAGGTGTTTTTTTCTGGTGATGTGTGCTATTCAGTAGCAAACACACACTGTTAAAGAACGACACATATAACCAGGGCCTGGCCTGGGACCAGCTGGCCGCTCAGCTGAGTTTTCTGCTTCATGTTCCCGTTCTCCCCTCCAACTGGTCCATGTGAGCCAAGTGTCTCACTGCACAGTAATGCGGTTCTTCGAGCTTCTCTTTGTGACTTTGATGTGAAAGCAGAACACAGCGGCACGCAGTGCAAGTACTGTGTGATAATCGGGATTCCGCCTGAGATTAATAACGTCTAAGAAATGATCATATTAGCGATGACGTGACCTTAAAGCAAATCAGAACGGGGAGCGCCGTGTGATCTGCTGACATTAAAGCTTTTTACTGTGCAGTCGAATTAGCTGAAGCAGCAACATTTTCTTATGGCATCTCTTATGTTGTTGTTTTTATCATCTGCAAAGACATCATGTACAGTTAGCAGCGTAGCTCTCCTGCAGCTGAGGGACTCCGGCAGTGCTTCGATGAATAAAAAATGTCAGTGGATGTCCCACTGTGTCCGTGCTTTGCCATGCAGCTGCCGCTGTGCTCACCCAACACGGCAGACGCTCCAGAATAGTAAATGGCCTCGTACAAATGGAAGCGCTGAGTGCCAGCAACCCTTGTCACAGTTCTACTCCGATGCCTTTACATCCTATAAAACATACACAAACAGCATACACCAGCGTCTTTGTTCAGACAAGTAAGTACACAGGTTCAACGAAAGAGGAAAAGATTCAGACATTGCCGCCCTCATTTCCTCGTGGCCTGGTTCTGTTGCCAGTCCAGTACCACACAAGAGAACAAACGGGCTCTGTTTGTACGAATGTCACACACAAGCACAAGCCAAGTGTTAGCCGAGAGAACGCACGTCATTGCGAGGTAACAATAGATTTTTACTTTGACGCGGGCAAAAGAATCAGGTCAACGTTATAACGGCCTGTTTAATTCAAGCGTGAAATTCCATACGAATACTCAATAAATAATTGACCTGTGTTTGAATCTCTCGACATCCATTAGAAATGAGGGGAGACTGACACATGGCTTCGGAGTGAGATTTAACACGTGAGACGTCTAGCACAGAAAACACTTTTAAAATAGTCTGCATGTATGAATCTGTGGTTAAACGTAGGATCAGATGGGATTTAAGTAGATTGAGAGGAAGCACGAGGGAGGAAGGAGTCAAGTTAGAGTAATATAACCGTCGGCTGCATACGATTCTTTGGAGATCCATGCAGAATAGCTGCGCTGTGCATACTGCGTGAGTAAATTCCTGTGTGGGATGCCGATGCTGGTGTCTCGGTTATATTTGGAAACTGGAAAACAAAGCAAGGCACAGCAGGGAAATATTTCTGTCTCGCGCTGCTATACTGCGCTGATCGTTTCTCACAGATTGCAGCAGCAGCAGCAGCAGCAGCAGCAGCAGCAGCCCAGGCTCCGTGTGTGTGAACTTATATGAACGTCTTCCTATGGGAAGAGGCTAATAAAATAAGGAGCTGACTTACTTGGACATATATACCACGTCACATTCATGAACAAAACAAATCCTAAAGCTAAATAAGTCCCTACTTAGAGTAATGGAGCCCAAATATTCAAGAATTGGGCTTTTCTGTCACGGGAAGTTCACTGATTGAAATCTCTCAAGTTGTGGTTCTCAAACTGTGTTATGTGCACACTTTTGGCACTCCGTGGCACGATGACACATGACTTGGGTATGACAGGTTTAATTTGCCTCGACGTGCCTCAAATGTCAATCATTCGCATAGATGTTTTGGTTCGCTCACTTGGACAGCTATGAGTGGAGTTTAAAAACAACGGGCGAATTGTCAAAGCATCATCAGACCAAAGAGGCTCAGACTGGCTGTGTCAATTAGTCTTGATCTATGATTTTGGAACTGTGAAAATGAGGATGTAACAAACAGAGACGAACACAGACAGGAATGAACATAATGACTCGAATGTTTTCATTACATCAGAGATGGAGAGACAGGCTCACAGTTGTCTATTGTAATGGAGATGCCACCTCATTCCTGAGCTCTGATCTCAGGTCTTGGAAGATGAGTGTTTCTACTACACGTTGGACAATGTGTCTTTGTTGGACCTCATTCCAGACCCCTGCTGTACGTTGACGTGCTGTGGAATATGACAGTAAATTGTTATCTCAGTCATTCATCTGAAGTTATGCCTAGAGGTGGTGTATTTGTAATCCTCTTTGAACCGGCTTCTAGTAGCAACCGGAGTATTTGGACCGTAACATTGTAACAAAATTAGGAATAAAATGAATGTAAATGAGCTTCCTTCAGTGAGTTTCTTACTTGAATTCCTGCTGTGATGTGACTCCTCACTCTGTCAGATTATTCAATTATTGACATTTTTTGTAGTGTCTTTTACTTTTGCTTTTTTTTTTCTCTGTGGTGCTTCAGTCAGTTCAGCTAAGTGCAGAAATGTCATTTTAGTTACCGTTTCATCTCGAGTGGACCACTTGAAACGTCTCTGGCTGCGTCAGTCTCCATGTTCTGTCTCTTAAAGTATAAAAAAATGTTTTGTTTTGTTTTTTTAAATAATTTTTTTCTTTGTCAGATTGGATGAGTGGAAGCCTGCATTGCTGTACCATCAGAAAATACTCACTCTGGAGAAGGAGCTAAAAACACCTCAGTGACGTCAGTCTCTGGACCACATTGGGTCCTGGTTCTTTGCATTAATGACAAAAAACTCCTGTGGTGTGTTTGTCCGGTCCCGTACATGTCGCGTTCTAGCTGTCTTGTTTTGCGTCGCCCACTAAATCTGTCCGCATGGCCGTTGTTTATCTTTGCACTCACCCACGCTGACCACCTGTGGCTTCTCGGTGCAACGAGAGCCGAGCGTCTATAAACGTACCTGCTGCCACAAAGCAGCTCAGGAATGCCACAAGTTGCACAACCCCCATCACCAGGAAGCTGCCAGGGGTCCACACACACACACACACACACACACACACACACACAGAAACAACACGGAGGTGTGCTTGTTTACTTGTTAACTTTTAAAACTCTGTGGTTTGTAAATAGCTATCGTCCACTTCAGAACTACCCGCAAAAATCTGGCAGTGGTCCCGATGTGTGTTCGGAGTGGCCGACTTCACCTCGCGCCCGAGCGTTTATGGCTGCCGTGCGCCGTTGTCCTGCTGATTTAGTTTTGAGGCAGCGCGTGTTTGCTGCAGCCTGCGACGGCACAGCATCTAATTCTCACTTGCTCTTTAATAGGTGCTTGTAAAATGGCACAGAGAAAACAGACTGACCTCACACCCCACACACGGCCCGGGCTGTTTTCGTGCTCCTGGCCCCCGCATGTCGCCGTGAGACCTCGGTTCCAGTGAAAGAACTTTTCGTACTTGAATAGAGTCTGGCTCTCCTCTTAGTGTTTTATCGGTGGGTTGGATGAGGAAGGCTTTTGTTTACAATTGGATGGACTCTGTTGTCCATTAATTAAGTACAGTGGATGGTTCTCTGACGGGATGGCAGGAGCACAAAAACAGGAAGGGAGGTCTGCTTTGTGGTTTCACTCTCACACTTAGCCTAATTTGGACTCTAGGACTTTATAGAACAGTAAAATGTAGCCTGACCCCGCCAGCAAAACAACTTTCAGAGAAGGAATTTAGTCAAACTGACCACTTCCATCTCAACCGCTTTCTTATTTTTTAAGGACCGGCCAGGTCAACGTAAAGCCGTTTACTCCTTTTTATAGGTTTTCCCGGTTCCGGCCTCCCTCCACATCCAACACAATCCCTAATCTGAACAATACCCAAAGTGGCTCTAACAGAGAAATATCTCAGCCAGCATCAGATCCGGTAATCCCTGAGTTAGAACGCCCTTAATCCTTTTTTTAAGGAACCTCACAAAGTCAGACTTTGCAATCCGCACACACACACACGCAGCGGTACATCCAATTACTCAGAGAGGATGAGAATGCGTCGCCTTAGACACCACTGACTGCTCTGTACAATTATGGTCAAAGCACTGAATCATGGGTGCTGACAGTGTTGGAGTGTGTTTGCACCCTGCATTGGATGCAAACTCTGCAGTGTTGTTTGCTTCCTCTCTCGGAATCTCCCTCCCTCTCTGCCCGAGTGACCTATTTAGAAGCGGCGTCAGAGGGAGAGGGAGAAGGAGAGGATGGGGGGGG
>OMNV01000107.1:21403-36526 GCA_900303265.1 Brotula barbata | reverse complement strand
GGGGGGGGGGGTACTGAATGTAAAATATCTAACTATAGGCACTGTGGTATTGTGTCTGAGCGGGTGTGTTTGAACCTGAGTGACAGTCTTCGTCTATTCATTTCAAGAGGCATTAAATCCTGATTTTTGTAACGTTTCCAAGCAGAGAGCACTTGCTGTGTTTTATTGCCCTCTATTGGTTAAAAATAACCTAACAGCAGCACAGTGACAATGTCTTTCTCTCTTAGATGAATTAGATAGACTTTGTTCAGAGTGGACTGTAAAAAGGTGCTTTGATTGGAGTCTTTCCTGATTTATTGTAATAGAATAGAATATAAAACAAACAAATATATGAATAATACAACCAAATATTTAAGCTCGTCTCTCCCATTTAAAATTTAATTTGCAGTCAGTTCCGTGGAAATGGCTTTGTCTTTAATTATTAACCGTTCCTTCCAAGGAGGGAGTACCACAGTCATAGTAATTCTGCACGTCTGCACTTTATGGCATCCGTGACCCTGATTTGCATCAATATGTGCACGAGGTCATCGTGTATTTCAAGGAATGCTCATAAATCTTTTCATCTCTTTCAGATTCTGTTTGATCAAGCGCAGCGGTCCGTGAAACAGCAGTTGCACAATTTTGTGAAAGAGTGAGTAAACCCTTGATTCCTCAGGTCAGGTGATGTTGATGATGATAGTAAATTCCGCTAAAATGCATTTTCATGAATACTGCAATCAGTTTTTGGCAATCTGAGGTTTAGATACTACAGAACGGTATGTGCTCTTTGTCTCATTAAAATACATTTGTCAGGGATGTCCGTAAGTTCAAGGAGACCAAGAAGCACTTTGACAGGGTCCGTGAGGACTTGGAAATCGCCCAGGTGAAGAATGCACAGGCACCCAGGAACAAGCCCCACGAGGTGGAAGAAGCCACCAGCACACTCAGCATCACCCGCAAGTGCTTCCGACACCTCGCTCTGGATTACGTGTTACAGGTTAGAACCAAGGTTCTCAAACTTTTCAGGCTTCAGGACTCCCTTTCAATTGATTATTGAAGCCGAGTTCCCCTTTACACACTGCAACATGTTGCTTTAAGAGGAGACCACAGCATGTAAAGTGATGGAAAAGAGCCCAGATATTAACAAATACCGCCTGACAAAATGACAAATACAGTTCCCTGTTTTATTTCTCTCAAATAAATTACTTTATACAGGTAATTGGAATCATTATAAGTAGTTTTTTTCCCAATTCTGTGATAGAAACAACCCAGTTCATTGTTTTAGTGTACGACAACATTCATTCATTCATTCACTCTGCAGCTCTACGCAAGTCTGTTGTATTCAATACTTTCATATTTGCTTTCATTTATGTATGTGTATTTATGTCATATTTTTAGTTCAATTTTAAACATTTCATAAAATTTTTCCACTTTCTCTCTTAGAAGTACCTCCAAGTACACTTAGTGGAACACATACCCTCATCTGAGAAACAATGGGTTTCCTTCCCCGATTTATTTATGCTGCAGGAAAGCTTAAACTGCAGTTTAAAACTGTCTCATTTGACATGATGTGAAGAGTTAATTTGTAAAAACAGATTTTAATGAAAGTCATAACTTTACTCTGCATTCCAGGTTTGATCGATGTCACTAGGAATGCACAGTTTAGAAGCAAAAAGCAAGATTTTTTGTTATTTTAGTCCCAGCAGCATAATCTTATGGATTAAAGAATAATACACCTCCTCATGTGGATTGTACTAAATTTAAACTATCTGACAGACACCTAAAAATCCAGGCAGTAGAATTTCAAGATATCACCCTCCTCCTCCTCGTCTTGTGTAAACCTGCCTCTTGATTCGACATGCAGCTGTCATACAGAACATCAGCTGTATCTGATGTCCTGGATGACACGCTCACATGCAGTGTGGCTTTATTTTCTCTCCTCCCAACCACGCCTGCCTCCAGGAACAAAGAGAGTGATTCAGTCTGATCACTGATGGCCGTGCCCCCTTTGCATTCCTCATTTTGTGTGCCAGCAGCGCTTTCTCTCTACTCTCCCAGATCTTACTCTTTCAAGTCCTAATCGAAAGTGTCTCAAGGCGGGAAAAGGTCAAACCTATGGAAAGATGCTCCGTATGTACATGTGACCTCTTAAATGTAGCGCAAAATGTCATTTAGGTTTGCATCAGTTACAGAATACAATGCACGCTGAGGTTTCATTCATAAAACGCTGTGGGGAGGGAAAACGTTTTGTTCGTACGTGCTATTAAATTCAGTCTCTTTAAAGGTCGCTTCATGAAGAAAAGAGTGTAATCCACGATGTAAAGAAACAACAAACGTTCACCCATTAGTCGCCCTTGCCTTGTAATGGGAATACAGTTATAAAAAGAGTACATTGTCCACTAGATGGAGTTATCGCATAGTGTGTTAATACCATGTGGATCATCCATCCAAAGTTACTTATCAGTGGGTTTTTGTTGTCAAATTAATAAGCAAACCATTCCCATCTTTCTTCCCTGCAGATCAATGTCCTCCAGGCGAAGAAAAAGTTTGAGATCCTGGATGCTGTAAGCACCGTTCAGTTTCTACTGATGCAGACAAAAAAAACCTCTTATTTATGTCATTATTATTTGTCGTGCGTGTGTATCTACATAAACCTGCCCTGTAAAGCGGTGTCACCTCCGTGATGATGGCCCTTCCTCTGCTCCTGTCCCACCACAGATGCTGTCATTCATGCATGCTCAGTACTCGCTTTTCCACCAAGGGTACAACCTGCTGGATGAGATCGACCCGTACATGAAGAAACTGGCTGCAGAGGTGAGCAAAACAAAAGGCCACATGGGTCGAGTCCTTCCTTTCAACTGAAGTTTTCAGTTTCTTTGTGTGCTGTTTTAGTGATGATTTCCTTGATACAAAGTATCAAAACGTTTCACTGTCTGTCTGAACATGTGTAATATGTATTATATATGGCATGGGACATGACCTGCAGTATGCCTTTCTGTTCACTGAATCGAAAAGAGTAAATATTTACAGTATAAACACTTTTTGGAAAGTGATTTTGCAGTGCAGTGGATAAGATAAAATAAGATAAGATAAATAGATATACTTCGAAGAATCCCAGAGAAATTCACACATCACAGCAGCTAGAAAAGTACAGGAAGAAAAATTACAATTACAATTATTGAAGTTGTACAATTATTAGAATTAAATTATTACAATGAATTAAATGAGTCGATGCCCCCTTTAGCAGGAGACGAGATTGGATCTGCTACGATTTTATTTGAATAAACTTTATTTCTCAGCTGAACATCTTCTATTTCCCTTATTTCTGCAGGATATTTTGATTCACTAGATATATAACAGAAAGTCACATTTCTCAGGTTACTCATTTTTCATAATGTCCCTGAGTGCATCTATAACATGTTCGCATGTTAAAAAGCGAGATATGAAACGATGAGATAATGACATGTGACTCCACAACAATAAGTTTGTTTCTCCGTCTCGTCCTGGTCATCTGACGTTCAGCTGGATCAGCTGGTGATCGATTCAGCCATGGAGAAGAGGGACATGGAGCATAAACACGCAACCATTCAGCAGAGGGTGAGTTCCTGTTTTAATGGATTTACTCTGCAGCTATGGCGCGTTAGGAAGGTTGAAGCTGTACGCGGAGGTACGGGTCATGAAGACTCTCAGCAGGTTGAATCTATTTTGCTCTGACAAACTGACAGGGTGTAAATGTGCTCCCATCACACCTCCGCGGCCTTGTCTGACACCTGGCACACTGCTTCTGTTATGACTCGAGGATTAAAGGTGTGCATCTGGGAAGTGTTTTATTAATCTGTCTCAAAAAGTGCACGCATCATTTAGGAGGTTGAATTAAGTGGAGCAGAAGAAGTAGAATTAATAGCAAAAATGTGACTTGTGTGCGATTATGTGCAATATCAGGATACCCACAGGTGCCCCCAACGTGACAGAGTTTTGTTTTATCCACTTTAAACTTTGTGTTTTTGTGTCATTTGTGTCTAATTCTGTTTTCTCTTTTCCTTACTTTCGAATGTTCCCACTGCTGTCATCTGCTCTCAGACACTCATGCAGGTGAGTCCTCCTGCTTTTTGCTTTGAAATATTTTGCTTTTCCGTGGAGCTGGTGTGTGGTTGTGCGTAGACGGAAGGATGTGGCTCATTAGCCGAGCCTTTTGAAGTTTTCTTTAACTGTGGTTTGACTTCGAAAGGGCTTGAGGGAAAGTTGAAGTGCATCTGGAACAATTTATTACAAATCTTTTCAAAATTTGCAGACCTATAACTTAACTGCCAGGTTAATTCAGCAGACAGTAAAGATGCTTTTGCATTGATGTCATATGCTCACTTTTGAAATCAATACATTCCCATAACAGATTCTTTTATAGACTTTGTCATAAATTTACCTTATAAATGTTATAGAATCTTAAAGAATTCTGTGACAAATGATGTCTGTTGTTGATGGGCTACATATAATTAAATAAATTCAGAATTTCAGAATTTAAATACCTTTTAAATACCACCCTGTTTTATCTGTGTATCGCCGACTGTTATTCTTCTCCTCTTCCCTCAAAGACACGTTTCCCTCGTTTCGTTTTACATCATCGCATTAAGAATGTGCAATAAGCCTTGTGTAAATTTACACAGGACAAAGGGGGCTGCCATTACACAGAGAACGCTGAAATCAGGGGAGCAGAAAGAGACTAACAGCGCTCGCTCCCTTTACTATGCAGCCTGAGCACATCGTGCAGCGAAAGTAGCTAAATGCCACAGTCATTCATTTTTAACTGCAGATTTAATGTAGAAACCCTGTCCAAGGTCTCACCCAGCATCCCGTATTGTAAGTTTACATTGCCAATGTGCTACATAGTGCCACTTGATGTCACTGGACTTATTTGGCCACTCAGTGTTTCAGATTCTGTAATAAAATAACAATGAATGTTTTTGTTTGGGTGATGTATGTAAGTATATTGTAGTCAGATTCAAACAAACACACTGCAGTGAACAGATAAGAATACAGGACATGCTACATTAATAAATTAAACTATATCATGTATTAAAATGGATACATTTATGAATTAAATCAGGAAATATATATTATATTGCAGCTTTGTAATGTATGCAAAATGTAATCTTATATTATTGTCCTGCATTATTTTGTGGTTACAGATTTGTTATTTTCAGCATCTGGCACATGAAATCAAACAGGAAGTTGCAGTATGTAGTGGCATAAGGATCTTTTTACTAACAATTAAAGCCAGTGTGTCATATTAAAATATAAGAAAAGACTTTTGAGTCGTTCTAGCGTTTGACTTTGTGGTGAAGGCGTCCAGGTGGTTTGAAATGAGGATTAGATGAACGCGGCCGAGCAGATATCTGGCAGGTACGTGCGGTCAGATGGTGCGACGGCACGAGGCCTCTCTCAAACAGTTGACACATCACACTTTAGTAATATAACACACCGAAGCAGGCGGTGGAATCAGTGCTACCAACTGGCTGTGCTCCTTGGCAGCGGAGGGTCCTGAATCTTGGACCGTTGTCTTGCTGATAGAGCATCAGGGCGCGTTGCCCATATAATCAGTTTTAGCTCTCATTTACTTATTTGCTCCAAACAAATGAAATTCCCTGAGAGCTCGCTTGTTCAATAATGTATCCGTGTTCAGTTTCCATCTGTATGACGCTGATTCATTAAAAATAGATGGTCGTTGTTGAAGAGTACCACCCAGTGTACATTTTGTTCGCGATGTACGCTATAGTCCGACAAGCGGCATGAAACTCAAGGTAAGCCGCCGCTGGATTTGCGATTTCTTGCCGAGAGTTGCGATGGTGAACGTGTGGTCTGCGAATTGAGCCTTCAGCGGTGTTTGTTTGGCCAGCTGGGCCGCCTGCCAGATCGATTCCTTCTGGGTCAACGGGGGGACTGAATCTGAATCGTCTTCAGCAAGGGAGGTGTGTTTAGGGAGTTCAGCCCCCAGAGTGTGAAGTGGTGTCAAAGCAGTGTGTGTGTGTGTGTGTCTTTGGGTCAAGAGCAGCTACAGTACAGCGCTGCCCACTGTTCTTCCACAGCACCCTGCCGCGGATACACCGGCAGCTGTATGGTAATGAGTCGTAATCCTGAGCCTCACAAGGCAGCAGGCTGGTGGCCGCGGTGAGAGGTCCGCACTGGAATTAGGCACGGCACTGCACGGCACTCCCCGTCGGAGAGGAGAGACATGCTGCTACTCTAGGAGTTCTGTTTTTTTCAGCTACATTTTCTTTCCTATTTAAAATTTTTGATTTTTTTGCCTTTTTGTGCCTTTCAATGCTGTTGGAATACACTGAACGTTTGAGAATGAAGATCTGTTGGTGGTGGAACCACACTTTGGTGGGTTGCGTGTGTTTCACTGGTTGTTTGTTACTGCTGTGTGCATACTTTTATTGTAACGTCTGGCTGATAATAATGTGTATTTTTATGACAGTCACACAGAGGTAGTGATGTTTTTCAAAGTAGTAGTTGTACTACAGTGGTTTGGAGACTTGGAGGTACTGTAGCACGCTCCTCTCTCTCACTCCTAAGTTTTAGAGGTCCTAGGTGTATTGTTCAATGATGTGCATATATGTATTATTCAGATGTGCAATGAGTTGTTAATGGTGTGCAGCATAAGCTATTATGAAACAGAGGAGTCAGCAAAGAGGACTTTTTATATGGGTCACCGCCTGAAGTATTCTCGGGTTGCTGTTCTGTTTCTGGTGCGTATCTGCATTGAAGCCGTCCGAATGAAGTGGTGGGAAGATTGGATCTGCTCCTTTCTCAGGCCTGCCTACATGCGATGTCGAAATTGAATTGTGGGTATAAGTACATTTTCAGGGTCCGCATTTGTTCCGCAATATCATTAATCTGAGGCCGCACACCGCCGCAGTGCCTCCAATATATTAGAAACGAAAACGTCTGAGCCTCACCCAAAAACCTTTAATTACGCCGCGACTCTGCCTTAAGCTGTCTTCCTGTCTTAGCTGTCCCTCTCGTTCTGTCGGTGGGCCATGAAGTGCGAGGCATAAGTAATGTCACAAGTGGTGAAAAGGTTACAGGGTGATGTCATCTGAAGCGCACTTTGTTTTATGTAATGATTTGCGTCATAGTAGCCCTATCTGTTACAGAAGAAACCACACACAAACACACACACGCGCACGCGCGCACACAGTATGCTGGCATGCAACTCATGCATGCACGGACCAACACGTGACTGTTTCTGCATGACTGAACAATATGTTGTGATTTGCTTGGTTCGTGGACAGTATGTGCAGTACAGTGCACATCGAACGCTACTGGCACAACATTATGGCTCCGCGCTATGCATCCAACAGTAGCATCTTCACTACAGGAGGGGAAGAGAGTCCAACTGTTCGATGCAACGTCTCTACACGTTGTCATTAACAGGTCAGAACAGCTGGCCGTCCTCCACACGCTCCGACGTTCCCCTGCGTGGTGCTCATGAGTTTGTCTGCTGGGGTGAACGGTCCTACCGTCCTGTCCTGAATGTCTCTGTCTCCTCTCTAACAGGACTTCTCCTATGATGACTCCAAGGCAGAGTTCAATGTGGACGCGCCGAACGGTGTGGTGATGGAGGGATACCTTTTCAAGAGGGCCAGCAATGCCTTCAAGACTTGGAACAGGTAACACAACCTGGAAACTACAACGTGCGTGTTGAGAATCATAACGCGGATGTTTTCTAACATAGACGTAATCGCTGCATTGAGGTGATTTCAAGCTTAGCTTCCCTGTGGCAGACCTGTCAGCCCGTTCTGCTCCCCCTGACGGCTTAGCGTGGCTTTGATGAGGAGGCGATGTAATGAATTCTCCTCACATGTTCAGGATATTGCATAGGAACAGAGGCCACTTCTCTCCGTAATGCTTTTACCGAGCCGTGATCGCTCGCGTCTGCTGTGGCATTAGTTCACCTTTGCACGCTGACCCCACGACACTGGAGGGATATCCATCTAAAAGCACATGTTTTATTCATCTCTCCCTCTCTTGACAGACGGTGGTTCTCCATTCAGAACAGTCAGCTGGTCTATCAGAAGAAGCTCAAGGCAAGTCAATATATCTTGGAGCTATCAAGAGTCCCTGGGGGTGAAGTGGGATGGAAAAGGTTAAGTGCAACTTTAATGGGAATATTGGAGGAAAGGGAGAATGTTGTCCCTTTTAAAGCCGTGGTGATCTTCTTCACCCACTCGCACGCTGACTGAGCGCACTCAATCTGCGGCTCGTAGAAGTCAGGCCCGTGTGGCTTTCATCTCAGTGTTTGGAATCAATGTGCGCAAATATTTTAAGATACTGTCCGTTTTTAACCGATTGATCCGTTTTCTGTGTGAGCAGGATTCTCTGACGGTGGTGGTGGAAGACCTCCGGCTGTGCTCTGTTAAACCATGTGAAGACATTGAGAGGAGATTCTGCTTTGAGGTCGTCTCCCCCACCAAGTACGTCACCTGTCTTATTCCTTCCTGCATAAACGGCCACAGCCACAGTAAACAATAACTTTCCTACTGCATGGACATACTTTATCACCTGTGGACAATGGTTTGGTTGTCTTTTCTTTCTCAGGAGCTGCATGCTTCAGGCTGAGTCTGAGAAACTTAGACATGCGTGGATCCAAGCAGTTCAAGCGAGCATTGCCTCAGCCTACAGAGAGAGCCCGGACACCTACTACATCGAGGTAAGACACAGATTTGTCTCTTGCAAACATGTTAGCCTTGTTTACAGCTTATCCAGATGAGTTACTGATGTAGAACTTTAGTTTTATCTGTGTGACAGGGCTCTCGTGAACCCCGACCAATCACAAGGAGCCCAAAACTTCTAGACTATACCACCAATACTAGAAATACTAACAGATACCAAATATTTGTGAAGGTGTGGCATTATAGGACCATTTTTGTTATTAAATCATCTGAATCGCTCTCTAACTTCTTTCACAAATTAATTATCATGCGTATTTCAGCATCTGGACAGAACTGCCTCCCCGTCCACCAGCAGCATCGATTCAGCCAGCGAGCCACGGGAACGCAGCGTCCGAGGAGAGACCATCCTGCAGCGGATCCAGTGTCTGCCAGGCAACGAGCAGTGCTGTGATTGCGGCCAGGCAGAACCACGCTGGGCGTCAATTAACCTGGGCATCCTGCTGTGCATCGAGTGCTCCGGCATTCACAGGTACATCTCCATGAATTGTTTGTTTTTTTCTGATGACCATTGCCAGTATTTCCCCTGGACCGTGATCTTATCCAGTGTTGTCCAGGATTGGGCTGCCTTTGACTGAAAGTTTTCAATGCGGGAAGGCAGTGAGATGAGCACTGAGACTCCCGCCGTGAAGTGAAGCAGCGTTCGAATAGTTGAAATCAGTGAATACGCTCGTGATGTAAGGTGTCACGCTGCAGATAAATGAATCCTCTCATCTTCCAGATCAATTCGCCGTTCTTGTTCCCCTGTTACATCACACCATTGCATCACGCCGGATCGTTTTCAAGCTCCTGGTGGGAAAGTTCCCCTCAGGAGATGCATTCATTTCCGAGTTGCAATTATCGCCGCTTATGTAATCACAAACCCTCCCCTGTGCAGCCTACCTGTTGAATATTCATGCTCCCCTTTTGGCTCGTCTCCTCACACTGAGATCGGGCTCGGCCCTTTGTTAGAACGGAGGACGAAGAGGGGGAGAAAAACAGTATCATTTTTTTTCTCTAATGTGCCACTGTTGCCTGGATACGAGACTTGGTGATTTGCATGACATTGGGATCAGCTTCTCTGGTTTCCGTGGGGATAACACTTTTGTGATAGTTAGACCCCCGCGGCGATCTACACCACATCACCGTACAAATCTGTGCTGCGTGACTCATTTGCAGATTGTCTTGTTTTTTCCCAATTTTCCATCCACAACACAGCATTTTTATGTCATTTGCATACGTTCTGTTGCAGGAGTCTGGGAGTTCACTGGTCAAAGGTGCGCTCACTGTCGCTGGACTCATGGGAGCCAGAATTACTAAAGGTGCGGTATTCCAGGAAAGGGATGAAAATGCAGCATTTATGGTTGTAATTATTAATACCTTATGGGTATAATTAGCACCTGAACCTTAATGTAAGCCTATTTGTCTTTTTCACTTTGCAGTTAATGTGTGAGCTTGGAAACAGCGTCATTAACCACATCTATGAAGGATCATACCAGGAACAGGGTCTGAAGAAACCATTACCGTCTAGTTCAAGGTTGGAATACATAGAATGAAACCGATGTGTAGATATTCTCAGGCATTAATGAAATCAAATACATATTGGCGTGTAAAATCATGTTTACAGTCTCCGCTCTGTCCTCTGTGGTCCTTTGCAGGCAGGAAAAAGAGGCTTGGATTAAGGCGAAATACGTGGAGAAGAAATTCCTGAAGAAACTGGGCCCCACAGAGATTCTCATCAACGGCGAGAGGAAGTCTGAGCAGCGGTGGAGCGTGAAGAAGTGTCGCAGACACAACAGTGCCACCACTGTACCCAAGACACGGCGACGATACCGACAAGAGCCTGGGAGCGTCTCATCTGCCACCCTCTCCTCAGGTACTGATCTTAATTTGGTCCGCTTTCTTCTGATAATGACTGCATGGTCCAGATGGCTCATTATGAAGCTCTAACAACTGTCCTGGTGTTCTGATGTTTGCGTCACAGCTGCTGCTAAATTTCGGCGAGAGTCTCTGTTTTGCCCTGACGAGCTGGACTCCCTCTTCTCCTACTTTGATACAGGGTCTGGGCCACGAAGTGAGTGACGCATGATTCTGACTGGAACTATATTCTTTGTAGTTCAGGTGTATGTATAGGCTGTGTGTGTGTTTTGCACGATAATGATCAGCTGGCGTCAGACAGCAATGTCTAATGTGTCCATGTCCTGGCGTCTCCTGGTCCGACAGGCCTGAGCAGCGACAGCGGCTTGGGAGGCAGCACGGATGGCAGCACCGACATCCTGGTGTTTGGTGCAGTGGTGGACAGTGTCACAGAGGAAGGTGAGTGCAGTGAAGAAAGTATAGCAGAACACAGAACAGTCATACATACAGTCATAAGCGTCCTGTGGGCGTGATGACACGTGGAGCAGTTTTACATAATGCTCAGATCGATGCCCCGTCCTCTCAGAGTGCGAGGTGTCCGACGACTCCAGCGGTGACGCTGAGCTGGAGGCCGAACCGGAGACCTCGGACCCGGAGGACATTAGGGAACTTCATCCTGGAGCGCTGCTCTACAAAGCCTCAAAGGCCCGCAATCTGCCCGTGATGGCTGAAGCACTGGCCCACGGGGCCGACGTCAACTTGGTGAACGAGGAGGACGAAGGAAAGACGCCCCTCATACAGGCTGTGATTGGGGTGAGTCCTTTGACCGAGGGGTACCAGAAAACAGGTTGTGCATCTAAGGTGGTGGAAAAAAGTACACGTTAATGTAAAATGTCTTTGATTAACTGTGTGTACATAATGTCTGTAAGGTCCACTTTACTCCAAAAATGTAGAACTATGGTCAGTGGATAACACTGACTGGTGTTTTGACTGGTTCTAGGGTTCACTGATAGCCTGCGAGTTCCTGCTCCAGAACGCTGCTGACGTCAACCAAAGAGACTCACGAGGACGAGGCCCCCTGCATCATGCCACCTATCTGGGACACACAGGGTGAGTCACGCAACATAAGCAACACACAGCTGCATTTGGAGCCATTTATTTCAAGAAAATATCGTTGGTGGATTGATGCTGACCTGCAAGGGAGGAAAGAAGGCTGCGGTGATTTAAGAGGTCTAAACCTGCTCCCCTCGGTGTTCGATTTAATCTGCTGCATGCTGTTAACAGGATGGACACACACTGCTAAATTGATCCTAGACACACAAATATGGAATGCACAATCATGATAGTGATATGGTTTTAAGATCTAATTGTATCCTGATCCCTGTTTCTCTGGTGTTTCCAGGCAGGTGTGTTTATTCCTGAAGAGGGGGGCTACACAGAATGATGAGGATGAGGATGGCCAGGATCCTTTGAGTATAGCTGTGCAGCAAGCCAATGCAGATATAGTCACACTGTATGTATGTTTCTTATGCACAATCATAGACTTTTCAGGGGTTTTTCATTTCATTCCCCTCATTCTCTTTGTCTCTATTTTGCCCTTTGTGTTCCAGGTTGCGTCTGGCCAGGATGAACGAGGAGATGCGGGAGTCGGAGGGACCCTTCGGTCAGCCAGGTCAATACCCCACCAGCAGCCCCACTGAGCAGCAATATAAGAAATGCATACAGGAGTTTATCTGCCTCAACATAGCCGAGTGCTAGGAGACGGGTCAGCCTCCATATCAAACCCAGTCAGGTTGTACTATCAACTCAAACAGTGCAGGGGGTGCCATTAGATGAAAGACTGAGAGACCAGAGACCTGTTGGGGATCCTGTTCTAACGAGTAACCCCTCAGCCGTGTTCTCTAAGATGAGCTTTTCACTACCAGGTTAACTTCACCACTTACTAATCTAACCAGTACTCCTCAGTGTCGATTCCAGACATCATGCCAGTGATTGCCAGCAGGCGGCCCCCCTCTCAGGATCACACGAGAACCTAGCACTAAATTCATGTAATGATGTCAGAAATGAACCGCTGACTTTAATCAACCTCTTGTGTCATAAACGAAGCGAGGTGCTGATCTGTCCCAGCAGAGAATTCACTGCCAGGGAAGAATTTTAGTCATCGGTCCTTACAGGGTTATTTTATGATGTCAGCTTTTTTTGCAGTCAGCAAAAATTCACCAAAACTTATATGTCATCAGCAGTGTATTTGGGACCAACTTTGCCCTTTAGTTTGAGCAGTCAGAGGATGTCAGTTGCTACACAGTGTGCTCTGAACCAAAGACCTGCCATAACTCGTTAAATTCTGGTTTCTTCTAATCTCTCGGTAGTTCCAGGTTTCATTTCACTGTGTAACCGTAATAACACATCCAGCTTTGAATCAGAGATTGGAATAATGCCAAACTGATGACGACAGGGTGGTACAGCCGGGCGATGTGGTTGTTCTTCGATCAAGTAAACCGTGGCTGTGCAAGTATTTGTTTACCGTGCACATTTGATGCAGTGGTTGTCTAGGAAACTGTGAGCAGAGATAACTGTGACTCGGAGCAAATGACCATTGAAGAAGTGTCATTACTCTGTATTGATCGAGAAATTGATCGGGTGAAGCTTTTATGTCGATTTAAAAGCGGAATTATGCACTTTTGTTAGCAATGATTTGAATTTTGTTTTTACTCAAATCTCATTGTAATTTCATTTCATGGAATGTGTTCTGTTTTGTACTTGTTTATGATGAAAATGCCCAAAGCAATAGTGCAATGATTATTTCACTACGAATACTACAAAAAGTATTTTTTGTATTGCGTTTAACCACAGTGCAGATGGGTTTTTTAAGATGGATATATTTTATTAGATTTTTTTTTGTTGTTGTTGTTGTTGTAGTTGTTGTTGAACGCTCACACGCAGCACCAGTATTATGTTCTCATTAATTATGAGAAAGATCAGTCCATTATTAGTCCATAATCTAAAATCATCTGAAATCAAACTGCAGCTCAAACTGCAGTGGAAGGACATTTTGATAACTATAAAGACTATAATGACATGTATTATTGTATATACAGTATTTGTATGTTAAAATGATCTGTTTATGGTAATCTGATGTATCATGACTAGTCCCACGGTATATTTGTTCTTTATTTATCAGTCTGATAGTGCATGGCTGGCTGTTGCTCAGGTCTTCCCAAGCTCTATGGCTTTTGTTTACTTCTGCACTCCTGTTCTGTGAATATTTGACATTTAGTATGTGTTGAATATTGTTAATAACTACATCATATACTGCTAGATTCTGAGAGCAGTGCATGGAACTACATTCCTATGTCTGGAATAAATAGAAATGGACTGGACGACCCTTTTCAGCTGATGTCCACTGGCTGGATGATGCTGGTGCAAAGATAGTTTGGGCTTGGTGACAACGAATGTGGCAGCCCGGCCACTGCGTGAAATAATTTCCTTCATATGTGCTGTGTGCAGTTTCCCGTAATAATCCTCACTGTGGATGTAAATGTCAGACCGCCACTTTATTATATGATGTCAACATCAGCTCAGAGTCTCATTTTGACTGCGGTTTGCGCATTTATTAGACCCATGGTGGCTCACAGTAAAGGGCAGTTATACTGAACGCAGCTGCTGGTAAATGTGAGCAGCCTCGTCTGTTATCTGGAGCCAAACTTTGCCTAAATGACAATATTGAATTACCGTTTCCCAAAGATGTTGGTTGTCTTTGACAGACGCTGTGGACTGTTAGGGTTTTGTTGAAGCCAAAGACAGCATACAGTATTTCAGAGGAGCATAGAGGAAAGATTTAGGGTAGTTATGGCATTGAGGAGCAGATCTCTTTTTGAACATTCAAAGCACTTTGAAATATGAAATCTCTGAATCCAACATTTTCCCAGTTTAACACACTTTGGTACCCAAATTGTTACGCACAGTTCTATCAGTCTTACAATTGAGACCAGAAAGCAGACTATACTTGACAACGGCTCTGATCACTGGCCAAGCAAGTGTTATAAATTAAATGTTGTACAATGTCTATATCAGTGTTTAGGCCAATAAGTTGAGTGTTGTGTATATATACTAAAAACCTTTAACACAACTGCTTGCTTCTAACATGCAACTTTTAAACTTTTCTGTAATTTCTTCTGTCTCTGACTGTTATCTGTACAATCTCTCTGAATATTGTAAGAGAATGTGTGTCTCCGACTATTCCTGTCACATATTAACACTTTTAACTGATACCTATGTTTGGTTCAAAACAACTTTTTGTTCAGTACCTCTTCCCAGTCTCTTCTAAAAATACTAAAACTTAATAAACCAAGGTGTGAATAAAAAAACTAACCGCCGTTCGAAGTATTTTTTCTTGCTTTGATGCCATGACACTAATTTCTAACTTTTATTCATATTACTAATTTTCACATATTTTCACAACATAACAGTTTTGATATTAATAACATTTTGTTAATATGCACTATTGCACTTGAAAATACTGGTGTGTTTGTTGCTAGCAAAACTTCCCGTCCACTATAAGGCTTGCACTCGATGATCTCTC
>OMNV01000107.1:5370-21383 GCA_900303265.1 Brotula barbata | reverse complement strand
ACTCGATGATCTCTCTCTCTCTCTCACTCACTCCTATACACACACACACACACACACACACACACACACACACTGGAATGTTTATTCGCCTATTTAATTAGTCAGGCCTGGGAGCTCTCATGAGACACAAAAGAGTTCAACTGCTTTTGTTATGCCTGTAGATCCAGCGGTTACCATGGCCACAACAAAAGTAAAAGATCAGAATTTGGAAAGTAGAAAGAAGGAAGCTTTGTGGTGCCTCGGCTAGTTTGGTGTTGCCATTCATGAGGCATTCTTAACATCTCTCTTCCTATCAAAGATGTTTGGATTGTTCATCATTTCCCATGTGGTGCAAAGTTCAGTTTTTGTATGCCCATGATCATCATCTTCATCATTTTCTTTTCATCAGGTGACGCCACATACCTTGACATCTTCCGAGAGTTTTCCCACATGGCATCACACAACCCAGAGAAGCTGAAGCGAAGGAGTGTGCACTTCCGACACTCCTTCAGGTAGTCCAACGAGCATGGAGACAAACAAAATCATACTTGAAAAGCGCGGCGGCCACTTTCCATATTTAGTCACGAGCTTTGCATCAGATCAAAGTCATCCATGATCCTGAGCTCAGAGCCTGAACTATTACCCTTTTCATGAAGAGAGAATTTCCCATATGGTAATGTCACACTCATCCAAACAGGTCAACAAGTGTTTGATTTTAAAGATGAACAATAAAAATGTATGCACAATTTGGAACTAAGCTCCCTCTGTGTTCCTACAGGAACACAGAAAATACTACTAATTGTTGGCAATTGACTATCATAAAACCATTGACGCTTTAAAGTTTGCCTGTTATACGCAGATTTAGTGGAAAGTGAACAAAACCATGACGTACTTTGGAAAATGCTGTTTCTGCTCGCTGTTTTTTATGTGTTGTGTTGATCTCAGTTCACCCATTTATTTTGATACATTTGTGATATGGGTTTATTTTATGAGGATTTGCTGGTCTCATCCTCTTTTAAAAAACATTTTATATATAAACATAGCATTGTTTTTGTACATTGTTTGATTTTTTTCAGGTATAATTTCCAAGCACTTAGCAATTGTGTTTTTTTCTTCTACTTTTTTTGTCATTTATCATCATCCGTTTCATTAGTCTGATGAGTGTATCTGGCTCATTGAAGGAATTTCTCCATTGCTTATATAAGTGAAAATGTATTTTTGCCCATCTGTAAGAGTAATGCATGCATTTTCTGTCATTATACACGTCATACTCTTAAACTTGAACTCGGCTAATGCTAAACTGTTGTATGAAAAGAATCGTCATCCATTATCAGCATCAATCTCACATCTTGAATTTACATTGATATTTTCTCTGGATGGTCCTATTCAATGGAATATGTTCTGCATTGACTATGCTGGTGTAGTCTTTGTAATGTTTTGCACGACCACTATGAAATGCAGTGCTTACATTACTGTATACATGCTGTAGAAGCAAAAGCTCTAATATATCAGAATGCACAAGATCACTGATAAAAGGTGGATGAAAATATGCTCAAGTGTTTTCATTTAAGCAATACTTCAGTTATGTCACACTACAATATGGAGCAACATTGCCCTCTTGAGATCAAATCGAAAACTACTACAAGGTCAAATCTCCCTGAGATTGTCACAAGTCATATAGTTCTGTTATATTTGACATTTATATTTGAGGGCACGATTCGACAACACTTCTAGTTTAAGTGGTCCATAAAGTAGTATTAATGAATCTGTTTTGTTTTTTCATTAATTAATGATTTCATGATAATTAACATTTTGCACACACACCAACGATGTATGTATAGCGAAGACAGAGATGAAAATGTAAAAAAAAATGAAATCAAATAGCTAATAGCTGCGAAGATGTATAAAATACGTCCTTCCGGACGTCAGTCATGTTCTTTTTTCCCGAGATTCATGTGACTGGTCAATCCTTGTCACGTGACACCAAAAATGTTGTAGTTGTTCCTTCTTTTTGCACAAATATGGCTAAAAAACATACTTTAATGCTGAAAAACCACATCCGAAATCATATAGAAATATCTACAATATTAAAATCTAAAAATTTACTCACTTTATGAATTTGTAGTGTTGCTCACTTCCGGAAGGTTCCGCCTTCTTTTCCGCATTGGCTATAGACGTCTTGACTGCCCACCTCTTTGGCGGATCTCGGGTAGGAAGAATTAACGCCATTGCCCGTCAGTCTGCAGGGAAGTCCACAGACAGTTCATGTTGATAGCAATGGAGGTCTGTTTAGGCGAAAACGGTCAACGTGATGATATCTGATCTGTACGACGACAGCGTGCACATGTCGATTAAGCAGCTTGACACGCGATGTGACTGCGGATTGAAGTCAGTTATGGCCCGAATGCTTGTAGCTAGCTAGCTAGCTGTTAGCTGGCCGTCCTCTGTGCAGCCCAGGAGCCTCAGCAGGCAGCGAGCAGACCGGCTGTTAAGCTGCAGCAGCACCCAGAGCTGGAAGACAACATGATGAGGCCTTGATGTCACACCAACGACGGACTATTCTGTCATCACACACAGGTACTGGCCTTTATAGATAGCCCCAGTCTAGCTACTGTGGTGCCTGTCGTGTATTATAATTATCACTGCAGTTCATTTAGTCCTTTAGGGATCGGGGTACAAGTATCTCATATGTGTCTTTTTGGTTACACATGATTGATATACAGTTAATTATCCAAGGCTATCTATCACCTGCATCCGGAAAGAGATGGTAAAGAAGATATAGGTGGTCTGTGAAAAAAAGGCCATTTAAAACTATCTGATATGCTCAAATAAAATTTTCTATTGGTCATATACACAATCATACACACTACAGTGTGTAGTGAAATACTTATGTTTCTGTGTCTGAATCAACAATATAAAAAACTATATAAGCAGTAAAGTAAGATATGATGACAATAAATAAAATAAGTAGTAATACTAATAATAATGAGCAAACAAGGTGTAAACAATAATACAATAAACAACAACAACAATAATAATTAGAAGAAGAATGAGCAATTCACTCGCTTATTGGCTGCGTTTTAGTCAATGCAGGCCTGCACCAATTTGTTTGGTGTATTGTAAATTCCTGTTGCCATTTGCTGCTAACTAATCTTGAATCTTGCCCACAGACATGAGCTCCCAACTCCAGGTGTTCTCCTCCCCATCTGTGTCCTCCAGTGCCTACTGTCGTTCAAAGAGGCTAAAGGTAGAGAATCCCTCTTGGGATGTGAACAATCAGCTGGGAGATAATGGTTATTATCAGCAGAGCCCCACACAGGGCTCTGCACCATCCACTTCTGGCTCCAACTTCAACCTGGTGTACAACTCCAGCCAGGTGCACCCACCAAATGTGGGCTCACGGGAGCAGACGGTGGTGAGGGCCGCAGACAGCACAGGTAGCCTTCGCAGACCACCCTCGTCTTCGTCCTCGTCCTCATCCTCCAGCCGTCGAATCAAGGATGCGGAGTCCTCCTCCCAACCCTGTGACATCTACCATAAACAGTACAGCCTGAAGAGGAAGAGCGAGGAGGTGGACAGCAGTGACAGTGTCCAGATCCTGGAAGAACTCTCAGCTCCTGTCGTCTCAAACCGCACTGGTGGGGGAGGTGGGACCACTACAGCTCAGTCCATAGCACATTCCACCTCGACAACCAAGAGCAGCAGCTCCCACAGTGAGGGCGACTATCAGCTGGTGCAGCATGAGATTCTGTGTTCAATGTCCAATAGCTACGAGGTGCTTGAGTTCCTGGGACGCGGCACCTTTGGGCAAGTGGCAAAATGCTGGAAGCGTGGCACAAATGAAATAGTGGCAATTAAAATCTTGAAGAACCACCCCTCTTACGCTCGGCAAGGTCAAATTGAAGTGAGTATGTTGTGTGCAAAAGCAGTGGGGGAAATCGACCATTATTAGATAGAGATCTCATCACACATTTCCTCTTGCAGGTCAGCATCCTGAGCAGGCTGAGCACAGAGAACGCCGACGAGTTCAACTTTGTGCGCTCATACGAATGTTTCCAGCACAAGAACCACACGTGCCTTGTGTTTGAGATGCTGGAGCAGAACCTTTATGATTTCCTGAAGCACAGCAAATTCAGCCCTCTATTGCTGAAATCTATCCGGCCCGTTCTGCAACAGGTGGCCACGGCACTGATGAAGCTGAAGAGCCTGGGGTTGATCCACGCCGATTTGAAGCCTGAAAACATCATGCTGGTCGACCCCTTGAGGCAGCCGTACAGAGTGAAAGTCATCGATTTTGGCTCAGCTAGCCACGTATCCAAAGCGGTTTGCTCCACCTATCTGCAGTCACGGTACTACAGGTGAGCGTGATCTAAGCTGCTTTGTACCAATGTTGACTAATGAGATGGCTTCACGGAATGCGTTGTATTATTGCTTTTATTATCGGGCAAATATGATGTGTTTGCAGAGCTCCAGAGATCATTCTGGGCCTTCCCTTCTGTGAAGCCATCGACATGTGGTCATTAGGATGCGTCATTGCTGAGTTGTTCTTGGGATGGCCCCTCTACCCCGGTGCATCAGAGTATGATCAGGTAAACCGTGACACTTCATCTGGTTTTATTTTTAAATTTTTTTTCTTTATTTACTCATATCCATACAGACAGAGTATATAACTGAATTATTGATTGCAATGAATGTTGAATGGATGTTTTCCTGTCAAGAGTAATGTCCAGTTTGTCAGAACGAACCCCTTGGTGGTTGGATGTAAGATTTTGTGTAGTAAATTCAATGTGAGCGTATAAACTGCAAGTGACTGCAAAGATTAAGTCACAAATCTCTTTTCTCTGCCAGATTCGTTACATTTCCCAGACCCAGGGCCTTCCTGCAGAGTACCTGCTGAGCGCTGGAACAAAGACCAGTCGCTTTTTCAACAGGGGCCCCGACTCAAGCTACCCCCTGTGGAGGCTCAAAGTAGGTGACACCAGGAACTAGTCAACAAAGTCTACACAACCGGATTTCTGTCATGTTTTGCGGTAAGCATATAACTGTTCTGAGGTCATGCTTTATTTTGTTCTGCAGACACCTGCGGAGCATGAGGGGGAGATGGGGATTAAGTCGAAGGAGGCAAGAAAATACATCTTCAACTGTCTGGATGATATGATGCAGGTAAGGAGGTCATTGTTTATTTCACTTCCTGCTTCTGTCGTCTTCCATTGATGTATTGTTGGTACCGTTCATCGATTGAACTGATGGTTTAATTTTGATCAGTTGGACTGAAGTTGTGCTATTCTCCAAGCGCTACGGTCAGATTATTGGAATGTTCACAAATCATGTGATTAAAGCAACTATCTGACGGCAGGTGAACATGACTAATCTGGAGGGAACAGACATCTTGGCTGAGAAGGCAGACCGGCGGGAGTTCATTGACCTGCTGAAAAAAATGCTGACTTTAGATGCAGATAAACGCATCACGCCCATGAAGACCCTGAATCACCCATTTGTCACCATGACACACCTGCTGCATTTTCCTCACAGCTCACAGTAAGCAGCCATAATGAAGACTCGAGCTACAGATCCATGTGAACTGCGGTATTCTGGTATTGATTTCTGTGCTACTCTCCTCCTGTGCTCCTGTTTCATCTTCCAGTGTGAAGTCCTGCTTCCAAAATATGGACATATGCAAACGCAGATGCAGCGCCTTCGAGAATGGAAAAAATCTGTTTGCCAGCAACAACACCCCGAGCGCGGCAACCAACCTCACTGTCACCTTCAGTAGCCAACTAAACCAGCACAATCAGGTGGGAAGCAATTTGGCTCCTTGATTTAAGTTTGGACTCATATTCTCAGGTGTTACAGTGTTCTGATGTCCCACTTTCTAAATGTGTCTTTCAGATGGCCTCCACAGGGGGACAGTCTCTGTCCCTGAGCAGTAATGTCCCATTGTTAAACTACCAGCCTGGCCTTTACCAGCAGGCGACCATAAACATCCCCGGTCTGGCCCAACAGAGCGTACCGCTGCAGACCAGACCCACTCAGCTTTGTGCCCAGACAGAACCCTTCCAGCAAACACTCATAGTCTGCCCGCCCACCATCCAAGGTGAGAGGGTATTATTCAAGGCTATTATTTCTCACTTATCTTAAAGAATGTAGAAATGCTATTTTTCTCTGAGCAACACAATCAGAGTGAATAGGAACTAACATCATATTATTTCATCTTATATGCATTTGTTTATTAGCTGCGTCTAACTTTTCCTTACAGGGCTTCAAACATCCAATAAGCCCTCAGGTTACCCGGTGAGGATGGACAACTCAGTACCCTTAGTTCCTCAGAATCAGTCATCCCAGCCGCTTCACATCCAGCCCAGCATGCTGGCACAGGTAGGACTAACGGCATGACCGCTGTTGTTGTTGCTGTGTACACATGCTTGGTTGTGTATGTTCGTGATAAGTATCGTACGTGCTAAAATGTCCAGAAAATCTCCACTCTGTGCTTGTGTTAACGTGTACCAAACTAAACACTTTATGGAGAGATTCATATCACACAGGTATTGGGTCTCCCTCTTCCTTGGGATCCAGTAACACATGGAGCGAACGGGCCTGCTCCAAATGCCTCCTCTCATCCCATTTGGTTTCACTCCTTCCATTATCCCTTCTCTTCACTCCGCTTCCCCTCCCCAGGCCTCCTTCAACCCCTTGATGGTTGCCAGTGTGTACGGCCCATTGGCAGGAGTGCTGCCCTTAGGCTCTGTCCCGCTGGCATTTGGGTGTGGGGGTGGAAGCCCTGGCAGCTCACTGGATCAGAATACCTCCATGCTGGTAAAGCACTGTCATGACACCTGCCGCCATGGTTCATTTCCCCCCTTCCTCTTCCTTCCGTTGTCATTTTTGCCCCATATTTCAGGGGTGGGTTGCAGCAGAGCATGGGATGCATGCACTCACCTGGTCAGCAGGCCGGTGTGAACCTTTGCTTGCAGCATGACTCCATTATTTCTCAGTGCTTAAAGAAGGTGCAGGCATTATGTTACGATTAACTACTATTATTCTGTACATTTCATGCTTTTTTAGCACTTGTGTAATGTCTAACTAAACAGGACAATGTTTGCAAAACTGCACTTACTCAAATACTGCAGTGCAAATGATTTTGACTGATGTAGAAAAGGTGAAATATTTCTTTTGGCATAGCATTTTCTGCATATTTTCTATAGCAAGTGGATACTCGAATGTTCCCCGTGAAACAAAAATCTATCATGCTGTTGCCTCAAGTGATTTTTTTTTTTTTTTTGTAAATATGAAAAGGGGCAAGTTTTCCCTTCAGAACTGCAAAACTGATGAAGCAGATGTTCAAAATCGGTTGTGACATTTAAAAATAACTGGCACATTTTTGTATGTGTCATTTGTTAATGATTTAACCAACAATTAAATGTGCAACTTTAATACAGGAATTCTTTCAAAACCATTATATTTGTAAATAACACATTTAAAGATATTATTGCCTCACATCAACAAGTTTGCAGATGTATTGTGTAATCTGTTTTAATGGTATCCTGACTGGCCTGCTCATCTTTTTTTTCTTTTTTTTTTTTGTTTAAGCACAGCCCACTTAATTTCCTCCATTTCTGTGTCATAAACTAACAGATTCCTTTCAGTTTCAGGTTGGCTGTATTGTTACCAGACCCTCACTGTTCAGGATTGAGGGAGCCCTCGGCATGTGTGCTTGGCATCAAATGCTCAGTAACCTGAGTGAAGTCTTGTACTTTTTCCTTCTTTATGCAAGCCTGGTTGACCTGCCTAATTCAGAGTATTTTCCAGCTTCTTCCTGTCACTGACGCATGAATCCTCTCCAGCTGCCACAAATGCATTTCTCTCTGCGCAGGGTTAAGTCTGCGACCAGGTGGTGGCCGTGCGGCATCATCTCCAGTTTTGTGCAAGTGCTTAGATAAATGTACTCACAGCACCATATGTATGGTTGAATGTTGAACGTCACTCTGTGCATACAAACCACATGTGGTCACACCGTTGCTGTTCGCGTGTTTGTGGAAGACAGTGTATTCTTTCACAACGTCGTAGCTGAAATCTGAGATCTATTCTCAGTAATTCCTGTTTTCTTTTCATCCGTTTGCGTATGTATGTATGTATGTATGTGCATACAGCAGGGCTGGCCCGCTGGCACCCAGCAGATCCTGATTCCCTCCACATGGCAGCAGATGCCTGGCATGGCCATCCATAACCCTGGGCAGGCTGTGGTTCCTGATTCCCCCATGGCAGCCCCCATCTCTGACAGCCAACAAGCTCCTGGCTGGAGGTGGGTTCTGCCTAACTCAGTGTCCTTCAAGTGTCACGATTTTCAGCTCATTTATGTACAAACTAGGACAGTAGTTTTTTGTAAGTTGCAGCCTTCTGGAAGAATTAGTGTTTGTTGACCAGGTCCATAGGCCTTTGAATGGTTCTTTACAGAACACCGTGCTACACATGTTGAAAAGCCTCTAAAAACTACTTAAGAAGTTACAGGCTTCGTACGTTCAACTTTACCTCTAACTGCTTTCATTTCACTTTTTACCCTGAGGTGTCCGTGTTTTAAAGGTTTATTTTAATGTACATGAAAGACTTTGTAAGGGAAAATTTAACTCAAAGAAAATATATCTTACAAGGTGTTATTGTTGTGAATCCTCAAGATATATTTAGCATTTATTTCAATGTTCATAATGTCAACCTTTGCACTGTTGAAGTAATAGCTTCAAAAGCAAATATCTCCAGAACGCTGCGGCTTTATGTGAATGACCAGAAATTTGTGACATTTAGTAAAATATTCGCTTTGAAAAGCCTCTGGGTCACTATAATATCAATAATACACAGTACAACTGTAAGAGGAAGTTCTATTCTGAGGAATCAGCAGGGAAACCTCATGAGCAGTGAGTTGAAAGCATTTCCTTTTAGGGGTCGTCATGGCAGCCAGTATGATGGCTTGAACCAGCAGGACTCTGGCGTTGGTCGTCATGCTGCCTCCCAAAATCACACCTCTGGGGCTCACACACGGTCCCAGCAGGGCAAGAGGTCAAAGGCTCGACATGCTGATAGCCGAGCCAGGTCAGAGTTCATGCATTCATAATCATACTGTTGATTCTCTTAGATGGTGACTGACAATGAACTTTTCATAAAAAAAACAGACTTTGTAACACATCAACCACAGTATCAGAACCGATTTGTGATGAATGTATTTGAAGTTGAGCAGTGAGTGAGCATGTCGTTCTCCTCCAGGCCGGTGTCGTCAGTTCAGACGGCAGCCACCGTGGTCCACAACTCTCCCACGTTCGTCAGCGATCAGTCTCAGCCGATCGTCATCTCTGACACGCCGAGTCCCGCCGTCAGCATCATCACCATCCACAGCGACTCAGAAGACGAAGATGACAGGAAGTTCTCTGCTGCCTGGTGAGTTCATTTCCTCAGTAGATATTGTTAGATTGTTGAGGTCACACATTTCGAACTTGCCTGCTTGGCCCTCACCAGTTTTTCTAATAATGTGTCATCTTACATCTTTTGAAGTATCTTGGAGCCTTTAGACCTTTGCCTCCTTCTCTCCTACAGCTCTGGAACGAGCCAGAGGCCCAACGTGATTAGCTGTGTGACTGTGCACGACTCACATGACTCTGACTCATCCACAAGCAGCCCTCTGAGTCCCAAGGCCAGCTCACAACCCACCAAGTCTCTGGCCATCATCATGCCCTCTGTGAAGAGCCAGCCTGGGGAAACCACAACTCACAAAGCCCCTGCAGCTCCAGGTTCACTCAGGCTCTCCATTGTTAATCCAAACCCTTGTAAATGGCTACTTTTAGAAATGAGTGGTGCTTATTATCACGTTTCAACAGATTTCTTTCCATCCATCAATTTGCATCAAGTGGACAAAAGCGACACAATTTTCTATCCTGCAATTTACCTGCAACATCGATGTTCTTCCAAGTACTCACTGTGTTGTCTGTCATTCTGTGATAGCTGATCAAATTTCAAGTGGCTCTGGAAAGTCCAAGAAGGGGTCAGCTCAGCAGTCCAGTTGGCCAGGAGAGGCCAGCACTGATCGCCATCAACGGGCCGCATCTAGCAGATCTCAGCCCCTTAACCTGAGTCAAGTAACCGCTTTTAAATGTAGCTGACGTCAGCTGGAGACTCCATTACTTATACTGTCACGACAAAGTCGCCCAGTTTACAATCAGGGAAATGATCTTTGTTGTTTCAGGTACCGCAGGCTACGATGCCATCAGCCCACGATCAAACAGGAAGCAGTAGCTCCCTGAGGCGGCAGCCAACATACCCACCTCCCGTCTCCTCCCATTCGTCCTACCGACTTCACGAGAACTCCATCTTCAGCTCAACGCCAAACCTGTATGCCTACCCAGCATCTGCTGCCCTGGCCTCTGTGTCCCAAGCTGTGGACCAGATGCAAGGGGGCCCATCCCGCCATGCCAGGGCCAGCGGTGCATACTCGTCCCTGGTGCTGTTCCAAAAGAACGGCGGCCTCACTCTGGGAGGTTCTGCACCAGGACACTATGGCAGCCACCATCACCACCACCAACAACAGCAGACACAGCAGCAGCATCCACTGGGAGGGCAGCCTTACAACCGCTCCAGCGCCACCTACCAGCGAAAACTTAACCAGTATCCCTACCTGTAAGAACTGGCAGTTGATTTGAAACGAAAGTCCAATATTGTAGCCCCGCATGAAGACCAAAAGGAGACTGAGACTAGAGAGGAGCGCACACACTCATCACAGGTCACTGTGGTCGAAGTCGCTTTCAACTCGTCATTTAATTTTCATTAAATTCACACTTCTCTGATTATTTGAAATAATTAATCACGGAATGTTTTTAGATTTTAAATGGTCAAGTTTCAACATGTATTTCAGGTTCCTCGTTCAGTTTCAGTAATTGTTGCATAGGCTAACAACAAAAGCAGAGTTTTAATGTGTAATTCCAGGGGATTTTTTTTTTTATGTGAAATTTGTGTTAAGAAACCTGAACTTAATTCTCTAACACTGTAATGCTGCTTTCTATATTTTTTTTATCCATTAATATCTTAATGTTACAATTATCAAAATAATTGTTTTATTTACTTAACAGTTAAGACTTGCATTCACACATTTACACTCAATTGCCTTACTTATTCAGGCAGTTAAATTTAATGTCAGCACAAAACATAACAGACTTACATCAGGTGACTATGTTGTGTGTTTCCTTTATGAATGTATTAATGAATGATGTATTTATGATAACTGTACTATAGTACAAATTTAGAAAGTAAGCTATGTACTGGTTGATGTGTCACTGTGTTCTCAAACCACATTTCCACGTAAATTTTGCTTTAATACTGGCCGTAATTATATTTGTTTAATATGTTAAACAACACTTTTGCTTGTTTCTTACATTTCTACGGTTATTATTAAGGTTGCATGTGTCTGACATGGAGTAGCATTCAAGAGAGGTTTGTGCCCACACTGTTCTGCAGTGCTGCACAGTAGAACAGTGCAATGTTATATTTAATCTGTATGACAAACTCACAGTAGTGGAAATGTAAAAGCTCTTGTCTTGTGAAGTGACGTCCGTGAAGTTAAGCGTGCACTTAAAATCTGATTGGCTACCACACTATCAGGTAAAAGTAAACCCATGTAGGCTACAATTGTAAGATTATTTCACAGTGATGCATTTAAATTAACTTTGTGAATGATCAAATCTGACAAATGTGATTCATGAAAATATGAATTGATGTTGAGTATGTAACTGTTCCTAAGCAAATGTTTGGTTTGGTGAAATGATGGTTGTTTTTACAATCCTGCAGTGTTGTAAAGTGCTACGTTACATAGAACGCACAATGAACCTTAACTCGTATATACGCAATAAAAGCTTACCAAAACAATTTTGGTATTGATCATTGAGAACCCCTCCAGCCCCCCACAAAAAGAAAAGAATAAAATCACAATGAGATCTATAATTAAGGTTGTCAGCTGTAAATTTTACTGTTGGTATGATCCACATGTACACAGTAACATGCAGATGAGTGACAATTTTAAGAAAAAACATCCAACCAAGTGTCTCTGTAAGATCTTGGGCCATCATGAGCCACCATAACAGCTTCAAGTACAAGTCTTTGGACCACATTACTATGGGTCAGGCATTCAGGTCTGTCCAATCCTTGAGAATCATACCGTGCCATTTTTCGCGTCTGTTAGACCGATGCCTTTAGGTTTTGCAACGCCGAGCTCTCAATTTTGTGGCTCTGTTATCAAAATAAAATGCACTTTTTTGCAAATTTTTTTGGAAACTACAAAAGTACTTTTTGAAGCAATCACACGCTCTAAACTTTAATCTAACATGTCTGTCCTGGAAGATATTACGTTCTGAAGCAAAATACAGGAATCGATAAAACACAGTAACTGGTTCATCCATGTCTAGCTTATCCATAGTCGGTCCTCTTCCAGGGCAAAAATGCTACAAAAGGTTAGAGTGATCTAGCTAAATAATTTTAAGTATTGTGCAAATAAAAAGAATTCAAACTTCTGGGACTAATCCATCTGGATTCGTTTCTACATTTCAAAAACAAGTGTCAGAAATATGGCCAAACATGAAACTCTGTGAATGTCCCATTTTAAGAATACAGTGTATAAATCTACAATCTAAATCTAAGCAGCTTTGAGGACAAGTGAGCTATTTTTCCGATGCATTGAATAACATCTGCTAGAATAAAGCAGCCATTAAATAAAACCTGTCCAGTTTGAAAGTGTCCCTGTTCCAAATGATACTGATCAAATAAATATCTCCAATCTATCTAATCTCATTACTTAATATGGAATTCAGATAGTTTATGAAGAAGCTAAAAAAAAAAACAACAGCTTTTATATATTATTCTCATTGTCCATTTCTTTTACTCACAGTATGTACACCATTTATAAAGGCTAAGAAGTTGTTGTTGTTTTTTTAACTCGAACAGTTGTTACTCTCCATTTTTACACAAAGACAATCAATACCCTGTCTATTAGTAGGACGGATAATATCGATAATATTGTATGAAGAATAATTTGTGTGTTCTTCCATCGACAGCATTATATTGTATCTGGCCCTGGAGCATTGGTAGAGTGAATATTTACACTGTACACAGACACACCTGCTAAAATAACAGTTGGATCAAACAACGAATCCTGCTATACAAACAAGTGATCTAGCTGTGCAAAGTCTCTCTCACTACTGCTTCAGGACAAAAAAAAAAATAAAAAAAATAAAATCGAGTTTGGATCAAATTCCTCATATACACATACATCCAACCCAACCATGAGTTGGTGCAGTGCCTCATACAGTATATATGGAAAAGCCCGAACACATACAAAGCAAGTCCAGTGGCACACGAAAAGGCAGACTGTCAGTTTTGATGTCAGTCCAAAGATGAAGGACGGACGTTTTAATTAGAGTCAGTAGTGAAAGAGGCGGGCATGGCGCAATGCAATCGCACACTAGAGCATGTTAACACCCTCCCATCAGCAAGACAGGCCAGTCCCTGAAGCAGATGTGAGGTTCTGTACTCATCTTTAGAACTCCTCGTGTACATTTCTGGCATAGTCCATGAGCTTGCTGCCTGTGAAGTATTCGCTGTACTTCAGAATCTCATCCAGTTCTAAGTTGTGATTCTGGTTCTCATCTGCCACAGCGATCATCTGCTTGGCCTCATTCAAAGCGTTATGCTCGTTCATCGGGTCCATATACTCCTGTACGCAGCATGGGGAGACACAAAAGGAAAAAGGAAAGGGAAAACAACCGTCAGCGCTAGTCAAATGTTAGTTGCATATTTTAATGCCCGATGGACTTGAAAATGGAATTATTCAGTAGCACGTTAATCAATCAAGAGGGATTTTCAGGACATACCTCCAGTTCATCCATTGTAACAATGCCGTCGTGATTTGAATCAATTATGTCCTCAAACTCCTTTCTCCTCTCTCGAACCCAATTGTCATCGATGTCCTGAGCCTGCTGGTTCTCCACAGTGCCCACGGGTAGCGAGATGAACTCTGACAGTGACAATTTCTTATCACCATCCTGGTCTGTATGCAACGCACAGAAACATCATTAATATTCCACTCACATCAGCATACAAGTTGAATTACCATACCCAAATACCACATATTTCTGCACAAAGACCAGCTTGTGCAAACAGTGTAGAATAGAATAGAATGCCCTTTATTGTCATTATACAGTGTATAACGAGATTGGAGAACCAAATGTTAACAAAGCAAACTGATCATGTCTGTGAATACTAGTGTGCTTAGCTGGGCTGCAGAGTTCTATGCTTGTGTAAACAAGTAATGAAATTCAACACATATGACCATTAAACCTCTTAATCACTTGTCACATTATTACATCAACACATATCTTAGTATCTTGAGGCAACGTTCTCCTGGTTTCAATTACAACAATTATGACAACAGGAAACAGTTTGTCACCATCACAAAATTCAGCTCCACCCAGCACAAGTCAACTAAGGAGAGCCCGAAGACTGTGCTAGGGCCCCTATTCTTTACCGTCTACTTGCTCCCCATTGGTCAGCTCGCTCGCCAATATGGTCTTAGCTTCAACTCCTACTCCTAAATCGATACACAACTGTATCTCAGCACTAATCCATCCACTCAGCTCCACCTACAGGCCATACTTAAGCGTCTGCGTGACGTGTGTAAGTGTGCATGTCATTTAATCTACTGATGCGCAACAGCAGAAAAACAGAGCTCGTGGTTGTGGCCCCCAAGGTTCTGTTCCGGATGTTTGGCAATCTCCTTCAAGACACGGCTAGTCCATCTGCCAATCCTCAGAAGTCTGTAACTTAGATGTCATTCTGGACTCCACCCTCTCATTCCAGTCATACATTAAATCCATCATAAAACATTTACAGCTTCCGGCCATCGCTCTCAGACAGCAAGGCAGAGACTCTCATCTATGCTTCCATTACCTCCCATCTGGACTTGTGCAACAGAGTCCTGTCTGGGGTACCCAGCAAAGCCCCTAACAGGCTCCACTACATGCAGAACTCTGCCAGGGTTCTCACCCACACATAGGCAGGACATCACCACAACAGTGATTTTCCTTCAGTGGCTCCCGATCAAGTGCTGTATTTTCTACAAAATCCTCCTTCTAAACTACAAATCCCTCCTTGTACCTGACTGACCTCCTCAAACCCCATACCCCGCCCTGAAAGTTATGGTCCCCTAAGACAGATCTCCTCTCCACCTCCTTCACCAAACAGTGATCTTTTGGAGACTGAGCCTTCAGTGTCGCAGCCCCCATCCTATGGAATTCTCTACCTACCTAGACGTCCGCAACACTACATCTCAGGACATTTTTTAAAAACATCTCTAGCTTGGTTGACAATTAGTGGTTTTTTTTAATGTTTCATCTATCATGTAAAGCATACTTGGGTCTCTCAGAGATACTATAGAAACTCAAGTTATTATCATATGTTGTGCTTAGCAGTGTAAACAGTTCATTTTTCTGACAGGGGAAAGCCAAATATACCTAAGTCACGAACAATCTCCTTCACCATGTACTTGAGCATGCCTCTGCTATGCTCGGGGTGGAGAAACGACAGGAACTCTTGCTCATTCAGCAACTGGTCCGCTGGGGGGTTGTCGGCCTGAAACCAGCGGTCTTTCAGGCTTTCCAGAACCTCCTGAGCTGCAAGTATGGAAACGAGACAAAGATTAATGTAACACTCCTTATCAGTCTCGTATTTTGTGGCTCCAAATGTTTTCTTCTAAACATGCTATGTGGAGATTCAGACATAATTCTTGTTGTTCTATACTTACTCTCCTCATCCAGCTTCAGATCTTCGTTATGCTTCATTTTCTCAGCAACTTCTTTCTCATTGAATCCTTTGCTGGCCAGAAACTTGATTTTGTATTCATCCCATGTGACATGGCCTGTGAATAAAGCATTTAGGATTTCATTTCACAGCGTAGACGATAAACTTAACAGGATTTTGAAATCGACACCAGAGCCTATATTTACTAAGCATTT
>OMNV01000106.1:4782-18599 GCA_900303265.1 Brotula barbata | reverse complement strand
AGAATGAGAGGAGGAGGGTCTAAAAAGGCCACATGGAAAATACAGGATACTGCTGTTTGTTATGGTTTTTCTAAACTGAAGATGAGCCGTCTGACTTTGCCAGAGATACTCTCCCTCTCCGCTTTCATCAAATGTCATCCAAGCAATGGAAGAACCTGGAGGGGAGGATGGGGTGCTATAACGGAAGAGATGCAAAGGTGGCATTGAAACCTACAAGGCTGAAGTCCCCGAGCCCAAAGTATTGTTTTGGGATAATGCAGAAACTGTTTTGTTTTGTTTTTTTGTTACCAATGCAAGCAAACCCAGGACCCAACAGAGCACTTATAGGATAGGAGCCATGTGATCTGTTGAAGTGCTTTGTGATGATCAGTCTCTGCTTTGTTTTTAGAAAAATCCTTGTTTTCATTACAGTTCAAAAAACGTTCCAGCAGTCAGGAAGTTGGCAATAACCAGCAGACAACATAGATCGGGACTGCAGCTCAGATCATAGCCCTTCTGGTTTTTACGCCCCAGATGAGTTCATATGAAAATCAGTCACGACACATATTTTTGTGGTATGGAGTATGTCTACAGTGTGGATAGGAATATAAATAATATAATTGTTGTAGTCCTAAAGTTTTGTTTCATTCACAGCCATAAAAATGCACCATGAAACTTAACTCAGTGGCTGATTGCCGTGAGAGAGGCAGGGCTCCATGTGCAGACACTAATTTTAGATCGGCGAATGTGTCAAAAAGAACACTTGGTGAACAGGGACAGTTAAGTCAGTACGATCAGCGGCTTCAGTTTGGTAGCACAACGGCAAGGGTTGCAATAATTCAGTTTGACTTAGATTACAGCCATGCTGCAAACTTTCACGTTGTATGTTGTATTTTCTGTTTGGAAGCGATGATTTCACCCTGACCGTCACAGGAGAGACTTTGAGCAGGTGCAGCAATGGCACTAACGCTCTTATGTTTCAGTAAAAATTTGACATTTGTTTTTTTAGGATTAATCAGGAAGCTAGCAACCTCATTAACAAAGCTGGATTGGATCCAGAACTTTTTTCTCTCTTTTTCTTTTTTAGCGGTAATCCAACACCGTGTTCCGTAAGATTTCGTTTCACTTGTAAATAAAGCCTCAGCCAAAAGAAAATTATGATGGGATACAACTTGCAAACAAAAAAATGCACACGTTAATCTTACTTTTGAATATTTTGACATAGATGGGCGCAGGCTGCCAAAACCTCCGTGTCTCTGTCTGTGGAGGGAGGTAGAGGCCAACTCAGTGATTTTCCACACAACCTTGCAGAAGCTCAACCACTCCTACCTCTGTCTGAATGGGAGAGGCCCCACATGCGCTTTGAATGTATTATCTGCTACAGAAACAGGATTAGGATGGGTTCAAATGCTGGTGCTTCACGGGTAATTCCTGCCAAATTAAAGAGAATTAACAGCACAGCATGATGGACCGATGAAATCTGTGTCTGTAGATGCTAGAAAATGTCACAAATGCAGTCCGAAGCGATTGTTCAGGTCAGGTTTACACACGTAAACATCCAGCGCGATGCTCTCGGGAACATAAACGGCGACACTTCTCTCCCAGGGACGAGTCTCTTACAGCGGTCTCGCACCAAGTCCCGTGTACGTCACAGCATTCAAAATAATCACCAGGAGATTACTCGCAATTTTAACATTAATTGTGGAAGATTGTATTTTTCACTGTTACAGTCATTTTACGATCACAGCAACAGAAAGGAGGAAAATACTGTTGACATCAGGGAGTGATTGAGTAAATCCTTCCTGCCATGTGAAAGATTGTGTTCTTCGCTACTTCACGCAGACAATCAACCATTTCTGCCATGTTTTCTAATGAAAACCTTTGGTCGTTCGTGAGCTCAAAGAACCAAACCAGTCTGACTGTCTTTGTGGTTGTCGGGTGATGCTGTTGTTACCATTAGGGTCCATTTGCCTCTGAAATTGCTTTGGAAAAATCCAGTGGAATCATTCTGAAAGTCACAGTTGGATGAATGTGTTACCTCTGAAAATTATCAACAGACAATGGCCGGCTTATCTTTTACTATCTCAGCACCAAAGAGCAATACAGTCATTTTTGACAGTCATAACGGGGGGATTTCTGAAGATCGATGTGAATTTCTCCAACAGGAGCTGCGATACGTAAGACCGTTTTGACAGTGGAGCTGCAGACACACCCAACTACCTGACACTCGAGAAACAGTTGGGTGTTTGACCAAATGCGTGATGGTGATGGTGTCTGGGAAATCAGGAATTAATACAAGATTATGTGTTTGGACAGGGAGATTTTTCACAAATCAATCCACCATCCTGCAGTGGTTTGAGCTCACCGATGAAAAGGAAATTTTGGAAAGGGTCGGTCTGTATTTCAAAAGAAATTAGTGTGTAGCGTCTTTGTCTTGCGTCTACTGAACAAAGTTGGCTTTGCCGGTTTTGCCAAATGGGAGCAGTGTACAAGCCTCCTGCAGTGGGATTACTGGCTTAGCTCTGTCGTGGAAATACTTTTATTATTTGCATGGATTGGAGTTTGTGATATTGTTTTGACCCACCTCAGTTTCCCTGGCACAGGTTTGGCATTGGTAATGGGATTTGTTTCAACTTCCTGATTCCTGCATTTTCTTTTCTTTTTCAAAATACAGTGAACTGCAACGGTTTTAAGTGCAACTCCTATCCACCCCAAAGATTTGCAAACTGGGTGATGTTTTGTTGGAAACGTTTTATTCCCTCTTTTTTTTTTCCTCCTTGCCTGATCCCTCTGCCAGCCTCTCAATTGTGTCTGAACGAACGCACAACCAAGCCGGAGGTACCACTACCGGATGTTTATTTAGATAATTTACCTCCCATGCAAGATTTGATGAAAAATTTGTTCTTAGCAAGTGTGAAAATCACTTGGATGACTTTCTCATGGACACTCAGAGATTTGTTCTGTTCTAATCCATGGCTCTTTTATAGAGATTTTTCTCAAGTTCTTGTGTTAATTTCCTCTGTTAAATTTGTATTTATATGTTTAATAAAACAAGGTATGTTCTGCTATATTCTTTGGTTGATTCTGTCACTGGTTGTGGTGTTTCGTCACTTGTTTTGTTCTTTACTGTAACAGCCAAAGACGAACAGAGAAAGTGCCTTAAGCACCAAATGTGTATTGTGAAATTACTCACGTAGTAGTATAGATATCAAATGAGGAAGGCTGCGGTTTGCAGCGTGTCAAACAGTTGGTATGAGGCGTAGAATAGAAACCGATGTGTGATGAATGTGAAACGACCAAACATACCTGACTGCTCTAAAGAGGAGGCCTGTGGTTATTTTGAATAGAAAAAAAAAAAAAACTAAAACTGTATTTTTAACAGTGGAGAACGAAGCAAACACAAGTCCAAAATAACATTAATGCGTGAACCACAGTTGAAGCCTCTCCAATACAATATACAATAAATCATTTAAATGGAGAAGTCTGCTAACACCAGGCTAATCTCTTGAAATACACAATAGAATCAATAATATTTAACAACCAATGGCAGGAAATTATAGAGTAGGTCGGGGTTGTACTTCAAAGAAAGGAGACTCTTCCCCTGTACCAGTAACAACCCTTCCTTTCAACATTACTCAAACATCCGTCCGTTCTGGCTCTGTTTGACATTTCTCTGAACAGGATGCACGTTGCTCATTTGTGTTTCCTTTTATGATGTGACTTCCACGGTACGGCACATATGTTTAACGCGTGGCTACACCACAGCGCTACCTACAGGTGCAAATCTGCAGCGTTTCTAAGTAACACATTTTTTTAAATTGATGTGAGGAATGTTTCATTGTTGCGTTAAATCATGAAAAATAATTGGTCCCATAACACCACGTGTCACATCTGGATCTGGATAGTAAAGTATGACCTAACTCAATTTGGGCTGAAGTCATTTACTGACTTGAGAATCCTCTGATATTTAAAAAAAAAAAAACAGACAAACAAAACAAAAAACACATAACTGACCTCCCTTTCATTCCCTTGGAGCATCTTACGTCAGAAAGGCTTCCCAAATCCATGCTCTCCATCCAAGAGTTGGACAGTTCTGCCATTATATCTGTGTCATTTCTGTGTTATATCTGTCTTTGTCATCAACTTGTGGACATTATCCGTTTGCAAGCAAGTAAATGATACTGTAAATTTTCATTTAAATATAATAAATACATAAAAAATACTTAATTTGTCAGATTTGACCAAACAACAAGATCAAAACTAATTTGAGACTTAGTGGCAACTACCTCTGGTAGTTAGTAAGTAAAATATGATCAGTGTCAGACACAATAGCCAATCAGGTGAAAAAAGATAAAACCCGCTGAATAATACAAAACCTCAAACTTTTCCAACAACAACAACAAAGTTAGGTCAGTAAACTGACTCATAGGCAACCTGAGAGCTCAGCGGTAATAAAACACTACAGTAATAAGCAACTTTTTCTTGAAAAATATGAGATATTAGCCGTTGAAATATTTATGCAGTTAAAATGTGAGTCTTTTGCAGGGGTCCTACTTTACAGGGCATACCAGGTGCTCTCCAATTCACAGTATGAATCATTTACGCCACAGTGAAACCAGCAGATGAAAGTAACAAGTATGATCTTGGATCGAGAGGTTATGTTGCACCTGCATATTTTCAGTTATAGGTAATGATGCAAAAAAAAAAAAGGTCATGATTTTAAAAAGAAAAAAACAAAAACAAAACAAAAGACCCCCACAACGGCTCACCAACATGAGGTCATAAATGTTATCGTTTCTGACTTTTCATAGTTGTTTTCACAAGCAGAATTTCAAGTGTAAAATCAGTAAACTCCCCTTGAAATATGAAATAAGCCAAGAATGTTGCTGTCCATACCCATGCTCTTTAAATGAACCACTTCTCCTTGAAACCATCTACCAGCTCTACTCTGGTGCCACCTTCAGGTCAAAACCCCACCCATGTTTCCACGGTGGGATAAGTTAGAAGTTATTTAATTAATTGTGAGATATCTAAAGTTGTTCTTCTAACATTATTTTTATAGTAGAACATTTTTAGACTCTATATTTTTGTTTAAATAGGAAAAGTGAGGTCTAAAATTATTTTTCTTTGTTTTTGTTTTACATTTATGGTTTTCAGTATCCATCATGCATTCTGATTTTCTATTTTCATTCATTCATGATTTTGTTTGTGGATTTGTTAATTTAAGAAAGAAAAGTTTTACTCAAATTAATCATAACTCCAACGTAGAATTACTATTTTTTTTTTTTTCCCCAAATGCCTGCGTCAAGTTGAAACCTCGCATAACTTAAGAAACCTAAGGCAAACTACTTTGGGTTTAGACGCTAACTACAACATTTAGTGGTTTGTGATTCAACATTCAATGTACCATTGGATCGTAACATAATAATAAAAAGTAAAAAGTAACTGAGTAAAGCATGAGACAAAACTCTAGTCGATATTGATGTAACTTTTCATTATTTCTACATTGTAAGTGGGAGGCAATGGCGTTGTGCTGCGACCTTATTGCTGGAGTTTGTGCTGGCGTGTTACCTGCTAAGGTCAACGCTTCAGGACTGTTGTTACGCTTGCCGTGTTAATTCTGAGTCAGCTTCTGGCCTGAGTGTGTATGTGAGCTGCCTGTGGTGCGGATTTGAGAGGCAGGCTGAAGTCCAGCAGGGAGGGAGCTGGCAGTTTCTCAAAAGGCTGATTCCACAATTCTGTCGACAGCAGCTTTAAGGCTGTGAACTCAAGTCCAAAACAAGACCAGGACTGATTTTAATGTTACTATAACAACATTACTATAAACAACTGATACATGACCACACCCTCAACATTAGAACCAGCCTCTGTCCAGACCAGACGTGCAAACTTCTGGACCTCAGCCTGAGCACCACCTGTTTTCAGTACAGCAAAGGGTTTTACAGATAAAAGCATGGCTGCGCTCATCAGTATCTCCAACTGTAACCAACCTCTACATCGTAGAAGTGGAAAACAGAGCCTTGAACTCCACCAAGCCACTGGTTTAGGTGAGTGGATGGCACATGGGTCCAAATCTAAACATAAGAAGTACAAGCCTTCGCAGAACACATCTACCCAGAGGACAGTAACATCAGATTCAGATGCGAGGAAGTCAGAACCAACAGGTTGGCCACCGGAGGACAGAAGCCTCCAGGAAACCCACACACTCAGACTAACACTTACACTTTGACTCTCACCACCCTCTGGACCACAAGCCTGGAGTCATCAGGACCCTGCACCACCAAGCGGACAATATATTAACAAGTTCCCATGCCCAAGATAAGGAGCACAAACCCCTGGAGGATGCACTTATAGCTTGTGGATATCCCAGTTGGACCTTTGCCAAAACAGCCAAAAGATCCAGGAAGTACAACAACAACCCTGCAGAGTGAGAAAAAGAATAAACATTGTCATCCCATACATGTCTGCAGCATCTGAAAAACTCGGGAGGATTTTCAATGAACACTGCATGCCTTTGTTTTTCAAACTCAGCACCACACCTCAGAAACTAGTCCATCGGAAAGACTGCACACACAAGAAAAGGAATCTAATCACAAGAATCCACACAGGTGAGACAGCATTCAGTTGTGCACAAGTCGTGGTAAAACCTTTAACGAAAGTAGATATCTCATCTCAGAGAGCAGATGAGAGTCTACACGAAACAAAAAAACAAGATAAGTGACAAGAGATGTAAATAAAGTTCTTAACTCAGGAGACGTATGAGAATCCAGAGAGGAGAGAGACTGTATAGTTGCTCAGTTTGTTATGAAAGCTTATCTGACAGTTGGCATGCGCTGGATCACATGAGAACGCTTACAGGAGAGAAACCATTCAAGTGCTCGGCTAATGGTAAAAACTTTAGAGAAAGCCACACGGGAGAAAAACTGCATAGTTGTTCGGTTTGTATCGAAAGCTTTAGAGAAATTGCAGATGTGCTTAACCACGTGTGAATACACACCGGAGAGAAACCATTCGTATGCTCAATTTGTAATAAAACCTACACTCACAATGGACATCTACAGAGATATGAGAATCCAAACAGGAGAGACACTGCATAGTTGTTCCGTTTGTGGTTAAAAGCTTCACTTAGCTTTGAAACATGAGGAGGCTACCAATTGGTGAAACATCAGTTGCAAAATTTGTGGTAATTAAGCAAGTCTTTAAGGAAAGTAGACATCAGAGAAACTAACATGGAACATATCCATGTTGGACGGGAGTTTTCTACCCTTTGAGAGATCCAATCTGCCATTGAAACACTGGAAAAGGACTGCTTTACACAGTTCTACAAACTTTATTTTAATATGAATATTGCTGCTGAAACCTAAAGAATTTTAAGTTATGTCTTATGTACAAACACAAAATGGGGGAAAAAACTAGCACCTGTATTATCTAGAAAATCAATGCAAAAAACCGTACAGACAAATTAAACACGAGCAGAGGAGGAAATTTGAGTTCCACTGTCGCGGCACCTGTCCGTGTGGCCTCTAGGTGTCGCTGTATATCACAAGTACACCAATGGAATTTCCCAAAGAAGAGATGATGAGTTGGGTTTTTTGGGGGATTTTTTTATCTATCTAATCGGTTGTTTCAAAGTTATTCGTTTCATTGTGTGATCTTTCATACTTTCGTACTTCCTCCCCTACCTCTCTAAACCAACCTCATCTGAAGGTACATGCATGCGTGTTTTATTACCTTTGGCTTTTTCCAATTTTCCAAGATCTTTTAAACTTTTTACACACACATTCTTTTCTTTATTGTGAAGTACTTTGGGTTGCCCTGGGAGTCTCAGCCCCTTCGGTTCTGTTTACGGACTCTCAGTGCCCCCTTTGGACACCATCTCTGTGGATTTAGTGTTGTATTGATGTACATATACGGCTTTTGCATACCTGGTTGTTTAGGCTCTCTTTGAATTACCTTTACATAATAAAATTAGAAAAGTAAGACTCTTTCCTGGTCTTTCTGGAGAGTTTTGGGGTGGGTCAGGAACAATTTGTTGGGTGGATGTGATCTCAGCCGATACAAATAAACTTGACTCAAATGAAATGTTCTGTATGATATACTGTATATACTTGCCTTGCCTGGACTATAAAACCTTTGACAACGTTTTTTTACTTTGGTTGGTTAGAGGTGAAGTGTACCAAAAGCAGGAGAACATCAAGAACAGCCGAGTCTTCGCAAATTTGACCAGTTTCAACAAGACCTCCTGTGAGCAAAGACTGAGAGGTGAAGACACAGGGGTTTCTCCTGTTCTCCTCCTCCACAAAATAATGTGTATGAATAATAATAACCTGCCATTGGAGAATAATGAAATGAAAAATAATCAGTGCAGCCTGTGTTTCACTGGCCATTTATTTTGTTTTCAAAACAAGAGATGTGTTGCAGATCAATACAAAATACTGATAATCAAACACCCTAACACACACTCACTGCTCTGCAGGAATACACATTCACACTGTAAACCCCGTTTGGGTAAATTAGATTTTGTCCCCTCCAAGTCTTTACATTTCACAAATTATTGTCCTCTCATTTCTGTAGTACAAAGCATACGTTAGCCTTTAGTTTAGCAGTTTTTCTCTCACGGTAGATGTCTATTATCAGTAGTACTAGCAGCAGATACGTGGTAACAGTAGTAATAACCGCAGGTTGGAGAACCACTCCAATTATTCCATGCAAAATGCAACTGTCGCAGCGAGGTGACTCGTTGACAGTATAAATTAGGAAGACACATCCTTAATCTTTGGTGCTGCTGTGGTGTTAGCGGTGTAGTGAACGATTAAGGATTAACAGAGACCTAAAGAGAAATTGTAAAACATATGTTGGCGCGGGAGGGAAACAGAAAGCTACTTTGACTAAAGGGGCTTTCTTTATGTACTTTAATGCCTTCTTCTGAATGATGGTTTCTTTTTTATACACTGTGGAGTTAAGACGTGTTCATCCATAGATTTCATTCTTTTCCTGATGTTTTATATTTGATTACTCAAACCGGTTATCTCTGAAGGAGCCTTCCTCACATGACACTAAAGATTAATCTTCACAACAATGTCAGGTCAGAAACCATTCGCGAGAAATCCTGAACATGTTTCAAGAAATGTTGAGGCTCATCACATTGAGAGGAGAAAAATACTTTGTTAATGGTTGAAAATGCAAGATTAGTGGCAAATATACTGTCATTACTTGTATGAAGTCATGCAACCTACTGAACATCTTCGCAAAGGAACTCATTAGAGCTGAGATACATCAGTCTGTGGAGGGTTTATGGCAGTGGCGGGCCGTGCATTTGGTACCTGGGCCTTCAATGGGGACTTAATCCACCTCTTAATACTACCACTATCACGTTGTAATTATCGGGGTTGGCCGTCCTCTCCTCACGATGTCTAGCTTTTCTGGAAAAGTCCGCCTTGAAAATGGATTTTTAAGTATGTCCGAGACCAAGTCCATTTCTCCTCTTCCGTCTGCCATTGTGGGCGTAAAAAATTCTAACTCAAATGTATTAAAGTGTGCAGATCGCTCCAGACGTGTTTTTCTAGTCGAACTTGGCTGTAATAGTTTTGCTCTGACCGACCAATCAGAGGACGGAAACATGCTGACGTTAGTGTGGGCCAGATAGATGGACCTGGGAGGAGAATTTGAAATCTGATTGGTTAAAGAAACCGTCCCATTGCTAATAAAGTTGAGGTTCCATGGGCCAGCAGCACTGATTCTGAAGGCCCTGGGCAGATTAGATTGACATGGCAACACATAGAGGCTGAAATCTGATTGGACAAAAAATCTAACATACACGTACTGGAAGCAGTGCAGCCAAGAGAAACGCTACGAAATGAAGAGAATAAACTGTTGGGAATAAATTAATACAATTTCATGGAACAAATATTAGAATTTAGGTTGTAAATGTGGGTCAGTGCTTCTGATAGTGTTTAGACCAGGAGAGAAGAACTTGTTGGCCCTGACGGCCCACCACTGGTTTAAAGGTTATATTTATCGAATTGCTCTGACTTTTTCTTTTCAAATGGCAGATCACAAAACTGAACCCAATCTCACCTGCGATCTGCTACGTGTGAACAAATACCACTTCTCACTCAGGCTCACAGCCCCTGAACCGGATGCCTAACACGACACTAACAATCTGTCCTACATGATGATAAAAGTCATTATCAAGTACCAAAAATATAACTTTAGAAACAAATTTAACAGACTTAAATTCAGTTTCACCAACAGTTTTTCCAACGAACCACAGAGCCACAGACAGAATCATATTGTTGTCCCTCTCACTGTGTTACACCAGTAACACCGGGACAGGCCTAATTATCAACAGAATAACTGTATATGAATTTACTCTAATTACTAATAGTGACAGCGCTCATCCTCAAAAGGACACATGTTCATAGCAGCAGTCCTTCAAAGGAGGCGTCCCCTGAAAATGGACTGAGCTGCTGTCCCCCTCTGTCTTTGCTTTACTGTAAAGTTTAAAAAAAAAAAAGAACACACAGCAAATATGTACAAATAAACTAATGTGAACAAATGAATGATCTCAACACGACATTATGTAGCTGCCACAAAACCCCCACGCCATCAGTCACCGTTCGTCGCTCTCCTGAAACCACTTCTCACACCTTGGCCACATAGCACGTCTCTCCTTAAGTGTATCTGCAGTCCATTGGCAGAGATGAATGTCTTTGAGCACTGTAAGCAGCGGACCGGTCTCTCTCCCGAATGAGTGCGCTTGTGCTTTTTCATGGTGTCGCCATCGCTGAACGTCCGACCACAGAACGGGCAACAGTAGGGCCTCTCCCCCGTGTGGATGCGCAGGTGTCTCCTCAGGTTGCCTCGCTGGCTGAAACTCTTCGAGCAAAACGTGCAGCGGTGCGGTCTTTCGCCTGTGTGCGTGCGAAGGTGACGCCGCAGATCGGCCGACTGGGCGAAGGATTTGCAACACCAATCGCAGGCGAAGGCCTTTCGTTTCTGCTCCAGGTGGAGGCGGAGACTGTTGGCCTGGGCAAAAGATTCCCCACAGCGAGGACAGCGATGAAGACTGTCCTGTCTGAGAGGGACTGTTGTTCCTTCGTTAGTTGTCAAAGGGGACTTATCCTGAGAGGTCCTCCTCGTTTGCTGAGCTTCACATCGAACTATACGCACCGCTGCTGTTCTATCCATATCCTTCATGATCCTGAAGGTCGACTCATCCAACGTCAGGTGAGAATGGCCGGGTACAGGCAGAGAGTCCGATAAGATAGAGTCTGTGTGACTCTCAGGGTGAGTCACTTTGTATTCCTCTGGTTCAGTTTTGATTATTGTAGCAACTGGGACCTTGGGTTCCTCTCTGTGTGCTGAAACTATATCTATGTGATTCTTAGGGACAGAAGCTGAAGGAGCATTCAGGGTGGAGTAAGAAGGCTGGGCCTTTTCAAACACCTCCTCCTCCCGAGGAAGGGGCTCAGACTTCAATCCCGGCTCCCAGGGCTCTGAAGACTTCTTCTCATCTTGTTCCGGTCCTATCAGGGCCTCCTGAGGAAGGTGTGCAGGAGAGGTGACAGTCTGGCTGCACAGTAATTGGACAGTCACAGCTGGCTCCAGTGACTGCTTGAGTACAGCAGCCTGCTGGTGCTGGGTCTGCTTCAAAGTGGAGTCTGATTCGTCTGAATGGCCTCTCAGGTCCTGGTCAATGGACTGCGGCTCAGGAGCGGCAAAGGAGAGACTGGAACTGGGCGACCCTAGAACAGTGAATAACATGACAAAAACATTATTTGTGGTTTTCTGTTTACATTATCTCACCCTGTGTTGTTTTCTATATTTTAATTGTACTATATTTGAGCAACAAACTTCAAAACATTCAGCTTACTTAGAACATGAAAAGGTTGTTCGTGTCTTTCCTTCTATAATAATATTAAACATACAATAAAACAATCTTAAGTCCCATTAAAATGAAAAGGAGAAAGACTTAATATTTTCATTCGCCTCTTCTCACTCCTTCATACTTTCACAGAAAGTTATTCTACTTTCATCACACTCACTCAACCTTCAACTATCTCAAATGGATGGTAACTTTTCCTATTATTCTTACTTTTCGAGAAAATATGATATTACAAAAATCACACGTTTTCAATTTTTATTCAAATTCTCCTAACAACACACCTTGAAATCCAAGCAATAACCTTACAGGACTTCCACGGAATTAGAACAACTTTCATACTTTACAAAAGATTCACTTCATGTCACGACTTTTAGAGCTCGTTGTAACGACGGTAACGGATTTGTTGTTGTTCTCGTGCCATAACATTCTCCATCATTCAGCAAATATTCGGTTCGCTTACATGAAAACGGAAAGTACTACGAATTTTGTTTACGCAACTGAATTATCTCACATTGTTTTTTTTTTGCTTTTATTTGACGTTTTATCGTTTAAATAACGATTATTCCCTAAGACCAGAGTTAGCTAGCTAGCTGTGCCCTTACTCAGCCAGTCTGTCTCGGCCTCCAGCAGCACGATGTCCCGCAGTTGTCTCCTCAGGTCCTCGTTCTCCCGTTTCGCTCGGGCTGTCTCCTCGCGGTACTCGGTCACTGTGTCTCCCACCACGTCCAGGATCTCCTTCACCACAACGGCCAGCCGCTCGGTCAGGTAGGCGTTCAGCAGCTGTAATTTAGTCATATTTGAAGGCATCCACAGCCGCGTCCTTACCGGAAAGAGAAACGGACAAAAACAAACCCGACCGGAAATGATCCAATTCTTTACCACGGACTGTAATGGCAGCTGTCTGCCACAAGAGGGAGGCAAAGATTTTTTTTAAAATCGACATACTATTATTAATTCTTCTTCTTCTTCTTCTTCTTCTTCTTCTTCTTCTTATTAATATTATTGTTCTTAGTATTATTATTATCTATCTATCAGATACGTTTTACAGTGGCATGGTGGTTGAGTCCCGAGCCGACCGTGCTCCTTGATGTCTGGAGTTTGCATGTTCTTCCCATGTCTGCGTGGGTTTCCTCCGTGTACTCCGGTTTCCCCCCACCTCCAAAAACATGGAGTTCATGTGAACTCAAGTATCTAAATTGCCCGTAGGTGTGAACGGTAGTGTAATTGAGTTGTATGATGGACCGGAGACCTGTCCAGGGTGAACCCCGCCATTCCTTTATTGACCAATGGGATATTCTCCAGACTTCCGTGACCCTGATAAGCGGAACAGATATCCCACACTATAACAGGGATGACACATAAAAGAGACAGACATCACATTCCCATTCACACCTATGGTCCTATTTACCTAAGCTGCGTGTTCATGTTGAATCATATTTTAATGCCTCATTTAGTTACTGGGGAAATTTGGCTCTTTTTTTCAGGCAGTTCAAAGGGAATGACGGAGCTGCTGTGGGCAAACCAGTGAAACCAGCAGACTCGTCTAACTGGTGCAGTGTGCTTGTGTCATGTCAGCAGAAACGCAGCAGGAGGAAACGGACAGAAAGCTGCAGCAAGTTATCACATTTAAGCAAGAAAACTGTGAAAATAAAAGGAAGTTCTGTCAATATAAAAGCATCACAATTCACGTCGCTGCGTTAAATTGATTAGATTGGGGCACTGAAATTAAATTAAAAAATGGACGGTTGGGCAATGTTGACAAAATGCTCTCTATGTTTACGTAAATGGATCTATAAATAGCTATTTGTGTGTAAGAATCGTCCACAGTGTTGAATATATTAATATTGTCAAATCAGATACAGTATGAACCTCACGATAGATTTTTTTAGGCTTTTATTTTGAAAGTTTCGAGAGCTACTCTTTATACTTTTGGCTGACTTTACACTTTTGA
>OMNV01000103.1:14715-43679 GCA_900303265.1 Brotula barbata | reverse complement strand
TTTATCGAAGAAGCAGTCGGTTAATCAAGAATTTTATCCGCGATAGTTCAATGTTTAAGCGGTCAAGATAAAAGAATTAAAAAAAACTTTAATATTGGCACCGCGACTGAAACAAACACCGCCACCAAGTGCTTTATAAAACGATGAGCCCCACCTCTCTTATTGCCCGGATGAGCCCCGCCTCTTCTATTGCCCGGATGAGCCTCGGTGGTCCGGGGTGCAGGCTTCAAACCTGTAGCTGCCTAGCGGCAGAGTGGTTCAATTCCACCTTACGGGCGATAAATAAAATCGGACCCACGAAGGTGTACGTAGTGACAATGTCGTAAAGTCCCATTTTGTCTTGATAAGATACTTGAAAGTGAGAACAGCAAGTTTTACGCAAAATTGTATATCAAATTGCTGGATTTATAAATAGAGAGACTAGACAGATAGATAGACTTATTAACACATATAAACAACGCTGCTTGATGGTGAATAATATATTCAAACGTGTGATTACTTTTAACCCATATCCGCTTTGGCCGGAAAAAAATGTTGACAGGCAGCTCGGTGAGCCAATCACGGACTACAATTTCCGGTGCATCGTCCAATCATTTTCATATGCCGAAGTCCTGTGGCGAGCGTCGTGCTTGATGTCCTTGCTTGCTTGATTTACGGTGAAAACGGTCTAAAACACGAAATTGGTTTTGAAATATATTTCTCATCAAACGGGTAAGAAACACCTTACATAGTATTTATAAGTGTGCATTAGCATTTGTAAGTGTCTTGTGTTTATCACATGAACCGGCTCATAGCTCAGTTTTTGGTCTTTGCTTGTTAGAATTGTAGCTTCCCGTTAGTTGATTTAATGAATTTAAAGTTTAAGAAGCATTATATGATCTCTTCAGAATCACGCTACTGTGTATTTCTATATATTGATCGTTAGTTTTTGTTATCGTGGTCAGTTCAGCTTCATTGTCATTATAAAGTGAAGAATGTACATTTTGTGAGACATTATGCGAAATTCAAGCTATGAAGTCCTCATTAACATCAAATTAATGTAAATTTAAGGCGCCAATACAGCTTTTCATCTTTATTTCTTCCTTAGGTCGGCCATCTTGTTGTTATGCCGCTTCACAAATACTCTGTAAAAATCTGGGATGCCCTGAAGATGAAACAGGGCATCTATGCTCGTCTCCCTAAACATTATCTCAAGTCACTGGAGCAAAAGCAGCCCACTCCAGTCCACTGGAGGCCCCTAGGAGTCCAGTATAGAGCCAACCCAAAAACAGGGCACAAGGAGCGTGTACAGGATGTCCCCATCCCCGTCTACTACCCTCCAGAGTCTCATGACGGCCTGTGGGGAGGAGAAGGCTGGATATCAGGCTTCAGATATGCTAACAATGACAAAGTGAGCAATAACATTTATGACTCCACAAACCATGGTACAAATTATCAATCCCATCGTTCTGAAAATGTTAAATATATGCGAGCCGTGTCTCGTGTCCTTAGATGTCCACTCGTCTGAAGAAGGTGTGGAAACCACAAATATTCAAGCGAGAACTCTACAGCGAGATTTTGGATCACAAGTTCTCCATCGCCGTCACGTCTCGTACGCTGGACCTCATCGATGCTGCGTATGGATTTGACTTTTATATCCTCAAAGTAAGAGTACATTATCCAATGTGATCAAAATGATTTGTCTATAAAATCATACATCTCATACTCAAGGTGATTTTTCTAATTTAAAACCTCTATCAGACACCAAAGGAAGACCTGTGCTCCAAGCTGGGGATGGACCTGAAGAGGGCCATGTTAGTCCGCCTGGCACGCAGAGACTCTGAGCTTTACCCCAACGACCCGGCCAAGAGAGAGAGGGTCTACCACAAATACAAGGTGTGACACTGAAGATCCATCACTGTACACTGTGAACTGAGCCTCCTGATTATGACTGGTGTCTGATGTTCCAGCTGTGTTTGTCGTTCTGAGCAGCACTTTGAGATCCCAGAGGAGGAGGCAGAGTGGGTGGGTCTCAGTCTGGAGGAAGCTGTGGAGAAACAGAGGCAGCTGGAGCACAAGGTAACACATCTGCACAATAAACAAACAAACGCACATACAAAGCTGAAGCTTACTTGTTGTGTCACTTCATAGCAGCTCAGAAATGAAGTGAACACTAGTGTTTGCAGATAGTGTTTCTATTTCTAAATTAAGAAACTTTTAAAATATGTATTATGCAATGCTATAGCAGTACTGTGTGGTATATTATATGCACCTAAACTTTCTGTTAGAAATGTTTCCATGGTTTCTTCACAAAGTCTTAAATTTGTCTTAAATCCATCTTTTTAAACTCTTAAAACACTGTAAATAACATTTTTTTTCATGCACTGAAATCTCTTGAAGGAATCCAGAGATTTTGTGTGTAAGTTTGTGTATTTTAATGTCACAGACAGGCAGAGGGCCTTGCCCTAGGGTAGCTAACATGGCTTGCGGGCTGTCTTTGGTTTGAGAACCCTAATTGAGGTCATTGATGGCTTCACATGCGTTTTGCCATGTTTTAATTTTGAAATCGATCTTATGTTTCATTCTGAGTGTGTTTGAATGTCGTACAAAGGTCTTAAATGTAACTTTTTGTAAACTTGTCGAAATCCTGAGCCCAAATCAAAGCAGTGTGAACATCCTAGCAGCCACACATACATGGAAGCAATGTTACATTTTCCTCAGACAATGTAGACAATGTTTGCTGGTTTTGACTATGGTTCTGATTCTTGTCTTGTAGGAGCCTGAGCCTTTGTTCAAGGCCTGTGTGGACAAGCTGGTGCAGGATCTGACTGTCCAAAAACTGTCAGACCCCCATCTGATAGAGAAGAAGGAGTGACAAAAGCCTCAGAGTGAACACAGCGTCAGACTGATCAATAAGTAGGTTGAACTGTCAAACTGCTCCAGTTGTTGTTGGGAGTCTGGGCCACCAAGTTTCCACCACTGATGGTACACTCTGGAGAATTTCTGCAGTTTTGGTTTAGCTCCTTTTGAGAGCAACACGTGGTGGAAGTGACGCAACGGACTGGGTCAGACTATACTGACTTTTATTTATTTTGTTTTCATTTTTCGCTGTGCTTTAATACATCATTTAGGACATTTAAGGGCCTTGCAAATGGTTCTGGATATGTAAATAATCCCCAAGCAGGTTACAGAGGACGTCTGATGAATAAAAGATCCACTTTTTCCTTAAACCCTCCTTCTCTCATCATTATTTATCAGTCTGCTGCAGCGCTGTGGACGGATCACTGCTGCTTTTGTAGCCTCTTCTGTAGCATGACAAACAGTTTCATGGTTTATATTAAACGTCTGAAATAAATCCAGGGTCACGGTGTCACGTGTAAGTTTCTCTTTTGATTGACCTTATCTGACTGGCTTTTCGTAAAGTGCGACTTAAATAGAAACTAAATGGTTGAGCCTCAGACTTTCTTTTGGGCTGTTGAGAATTGTAGACACTCATGTCACATTGTTTTGCCACTAGATGGAGACACATTTCCATAAGTGAGTGAAGGTGCCATTGGAAAGAGCAGGTTAAATTAAGGGAGTACTATGGGCCATATAAAAAAGAAAGCTTTCTTGGTCAGAAGTCTAAAAAAGGCAGATCTCTTTGAAAAATGCCCAGAATTCTTAGATAAAGTCAGCGTTCAAAGCTCTGACTTTTTTGCCCCCTCAGAATTCTGAGATTAAAGTCAGAATTCTGACTTTCTTCTACTTTTGCTCATAGTTTTCCTCTGTACTTGTTGCATTAATAGAAGGTCTTTATTCAATGTTTGGTGAAGGTCAGCTGGTTAGCTGTGTCCATAACGGCATCCTGGTGAAGTGTAATCAGGTTGGATCAAGTCACTCCTAAGTCTGAAATCTGTGTACTTGAATTACAAGTAAAATCCAGAACTTTATTTATCAAGCACTGCCTGAGACATAATGAGCTTTGTAGCTCATTTATTGCCATTTAATGTGATCTGTACAGTAGATTTAGACAAATTGTGGATGTTTTTATCAGCAATATTCTTGGATGAAATATCGCTAAAGAGGAAAAGTTTTTATAGTCATATCTGCGTGTATTTTTATTTAGTTTGGAAAAGCTGTCAAGTTGTTCATGTGTCAAAAGGCCCAAACCAAAATCAAGTCAGACCTCAGGGGTTCCAGCTTGAGTTGCAGCTGTTTTCTCATTATGTCAGGACGCGGCTAAGGCCTGCGTTTAACCGTCACTAAGGAAACCTATTCTTTGACTCTGACTCCCTCTTTGTCTGTTGTGATGACATCTTTAAGGTACACTCAACTCCAGAGGCCTCACACACCTCAAAAAATGACAAAACAAACGTCTACACACTTTCACACTTCAGCAAACAGCCTTATAGGGTGCTCAAGTTCCCCCAACGTTAAAGGCGTTGACTTCAAACTGCCGCATCTCTGCAGGTTTCACTTTCAACAGACCTGTCCTGATCCGTTTGACAACTCTCCGCCTCCAGTTGTTTTGTGGCAGCCTCATACTATTATGGGAGCTCGGGGAGTCCCTACTTATCTGGGGACTCCCGTGGGTGTTGTAACCAAGCAACTGAAAATGTAAACCCGTCACCCTTAAACAGAGCCTCTGCCCTTATAAAGATACAAACTTAATTAATGTGGACATGGAATTACCCCTTCATATGTTGTTCACGTTTTCCATTCATCAACTTTGCTCAGTTTGCACACACCAAGTGCCAAATTTGGTAAAATTGTTCCTCTGGCAGGCATGTGATGCTAAATGGGGCTACAGAATGAATTTTGTCTGACTCCTTGAAAAGAGCATTTAATCTGAGCCACTAGATTTAGACCAGTCAGGGTTTAATCATGTGACTGTGTGACCGTTACACGTTTCATCGAATCACTGCCTACCAGCTCTGCTTGTGGTTCAATGGTGGTTCAGTTGGAAAGGTGATACTGATGCTGGGGAGCAGGCTGCAGCTGGTCCTGACCTGTCCGTCCAGTTATAATGGGGAGCAGATCACGTATTCTTCCTGTGTTTGTTGTTATTGAGGTATAACAATTGATTTACTGAATGCTCTTTGCCTCTGTATCGGCCCTTTCACTCCATCTTTGTCTCAAACCGCTCTGTCTGTTTATCTGCTGTTGATGGAGTTGTAGACATGAAGTCTCCGCCTTTTGTGTTCTTTATCCAGGCTGTTTAAACGTTGATGTCTTTCAGGCCCGTGGTGTAATTAAATTTGTTGAGCTCTGAATTTGAGCATTAATGTTTCATCTCTTTTCATGTATATACATACTGTATAATCATTTTTACCAGCACCGATCGTTTGATAGCATATAGAACCGAAAGGAAGTTTGGTGTTTTACTTTCATGTAGAGCTTATTGTACACCCATCACACTGACTGGAAAAGACAACAAGTAGCATTCATCTGCTTCAGAACACCAGAGTCACTGACCCCAGGATTTCAACACAATACTTGTCACTTTTTATTGTGAAATCCAGGCACATCTCCGTGACACAGCAGCTGCTTAGACGATGGCCTGTTATCAAGTTATGTGGTCGTTATTGAGAAAATAACTGAGCACGGAATGCAGCATTTGCGCATCAAATAGAGATGTAAAATAAACCCCCAGAATACCTTCCGGATTAGCTGTGACTTCAGTAAAAACCCCAGATTCAGTCAGTGTGTGACTCTTGTGTGTGACAGTTACACCTTCCCTTGCTGAATGCACACTGTGGTTAAACGCATGCATCCTGCTGAGCTGCCATATTTCCACTACATGACGAATCCTTTCACTTTTCTCCAGGGGCTCCAAGTAGTAATCACCCAGACTTTACAGTGTCTGCAGTAGAAGTTTTTAACTTTGTCCTAAATATGAACCAATGATGCGGTTAAAACGTGATACCACGGCCACATAATGAACGTATCCTTCAATTTACCTCACAGCTTGTCACCGTGGTAACATACTGGAGATCATTTATTAGTAACGGACCATGTTGCAGTGTGGTGATTACTGGTTTCAGACTGTTTTAGTTGGTGTATTTGGTGGGGTTATGTTGTGGTTCTCAAACCTAGTTCTCAGGGAGCCCAACACTGCTTTGCCCACTCTGGATGAGCTACGTCAGGTGTGCGAGCTTTTATTTTTTGTGTTTTTCTGGTACCTGAGCATGTACACTATTTCTGATTTCTTGGACGTTATTGGAAATATTTTACAGTTCAACTTCCTCAGACAGCAGCAGGAGATGCTGATTGGTCAGTATAAAAATCAGGCTTCAGGTTTTCTGTTCGTTCATGTACTCATCAAATTGTGCTTTTAAAAAGTGGACTAATCATCATGTGATCTGGATGTGAGCCTCTGGTTATACCCAGCATGGCCCTGTATTGAAACTAGAAGAAGGACATGTCCGGACAAGTGTTAAGGCAGGGTTAGATGTCATATCACCGGAAGTCACGCCTTTCCCTGCTTGTGTGCACAGTTGATGAAAGCCTTTGGAAAGCAGCCCAGTGTGGAGTTTCCACTGTGTGTTCACAGACAGCACAGCTAGAAAAGTCTCCTCTCTAACACGGTGCTCTTCACCAAATTTTAGTATTATTGTATTTTATTATTTTATTCTATTTGCTCTTTCTTTTGAATCATTTTATTTATCTTTTCACTCTGCCTGCCTTGATCTCAGTGGCCTCCATGATCTTTTTACCTGCTGTTTATTCCCTGTTTTTTAATCCATCGAATATCTCTTCAAAGCCCTTTGAGTGGCTTTGAAGAGATATTGAGAGAGCGGATCGATGAAAATGTTCAACATTTGATTAACCTCTGTTGGAGGTGGATTCCTGCTGATTAAAAAACAAAACATAGAATCTAAAAATTCTGAGAAAAAAATTGAATTCCGTTTTGTTTTTATAACTAATCCTCTGTAAATCTTCATCATTATTGTGGATGAAAAGTTTCATAGACCAACTTCATAATGCGTCAATGTAAAAACTTCCCATGTGGCCACACAAGTTTCACAAGTGCACGGTTAAATATAGACCATGTGAATTAGCAGACCTACTTACTGTGTTTACCAGCCCGCACCAAATACAAAAAAGAGAAATCGGATCTTCAGTCCATCTTCTCTCAAACAAAACCCTTTGTTCCTTACATGAAGGCGCAGCAACTGAGGCGGCCGCTCGGTGTCTGATGTCTCCTTGACAAAGATGCTCATTAGAATCTTGCCCTCACATTTAATGGTCAGTGTTGGAAAACAAAACAACCTGTATGTTTTTATAAATCTTTTTGCACAATTATTATTTGTAAATAAAGTTAAAAAAAAACTCCCAGTTAAATATTCCTGCCACTTCTGGTGTTGTTAAGTGAAGTAGCTGAGACAAACTGTTGATTTTATTTAACTGTTAGCAAGAAATGTCAAGAGACGTTTTATTTAAATTCAAAACAAGATAACTAGCTAGCCAGCAGTAAACGGCATATTCCCCAAATCTAAGCCCTCTAAAATTTACGAGCTCATACTTGTGAAAGTGCTGTCAAAAATTTGTCAAAGTCGGAGTCTCTGGCATCAGATGACACAGCAGGTGGTCTGAAACAGTGACAGAAACACACCAAACGTGGTTAAAAAATACAAAAATACAATCCAATTTATGTTGTGGTGTAATTTTATCAAAATGTATTTTTGTATTTTCAAAATACGAAATGCTGTATTTTATTTTGATACAGTTTTGGACACTGTAATTTACGAAGGCACTTAGGGCCACTGTAGGTTTAGAAAAGAATTATGGAGCCACAATCTCTGAGATTACAAACTTGCAAATTTGTGTAAAAAAAACCCTCAAACTACTAAAAGTCCTTATAGCCAACATGTGTGAGTCTATGATTATAGTAGTCTATGTGAGAGTTTATCCAAGTGTGACTGTACAATCTGGGCACATGCTTTTGGTGGTGTTTGTGTGTGTGAATGACACTATTATGAGTTTTTTCCTCGTAGATTTACACCTTTGTTTCACACAAATTTGTGAATTTGTAATCTGAGAACATCCAAGTTTTTTTCTCACTAATTTACATGTTTGCTCTCACCTTTGGGCGACAGTTGCATGTATTTGCTCATCCCTGGCCACGTTTGTGCTTCTCTATCTGCATGTCCAGCGAATGGACACTTTGGGGGCAGTCTCACTTTTAGTGAAACACCATGTACATAGAAGGGATTTGACAATGGAAATCTGATGTCGTCGCCTGTGGGAATGAAAACCAATCAGTACTTTTTGTGAAACAGGTGTGAGAGGACTTGCATGGTGGATTTTTTTCAGCAGAATTTATTCTGGATGTCCAGGTTGTCAAGGAGAAGCTCCTTTCAGTTCCACTTTTGTTTTCCTGTCAGATGTCCACTTTCCTTTCCAGTTCATGCCTGCCTCTGGGGCACATTGGTGAGTATCCAACTCCCTCAAACTTTTGATTTTCCATAATACATGTCTAAGTCCAGTGTTTGTCTGAGTGAGGGACCTTCACATGTCTTTCCTCATACTGCAATTACTCCTTGAGTATATTCTGAGAAGAGCAGAATCCTGTGAACTCCTCTAGTTTAATGTAGAGCTCTCACTTGAATCACAGTAATCATACCGAGTGCACGTAAACAAGACTGATTCATTTACCGATAAACTTGCTAACCTGAACAGAGGCATTAGGAGCTTAAGTTCCTGTTTCAACCACGAAGAACACAAGGACGTGAATGCAACTTAGACACTTTATTTGGTGATGAGAAAGTCCACACAGTGCTGCCGTGAGTAGGCAGAGTTGCACACGAGAATCTGAACAGTGAGACCACAGAACAAATGAACTGAATCTAGCCTGATTTCTATTGAATGAAAGTCGATTAAATATTAAGACGGCGCATCATCACATCAGGAGAGAGTGACAAACAGAACGAAAAGGACTACATTATTACACAAAATCCCTTCACTTCAGACAGATTCCAATGGGATGATTTACAGAATACAAACAACACATATACAGAAGACGGAAATTTTACAAAATGTCATGATTTTTCGTGAAATTTATGTCTTGTACATCCCGGTAACATTTCTTCAGCAGTGCAAACATAGAAGTTGTGCTCACCACAGTAAAAGGTTAACATATCGTCTGTATTCTTGGCTGTTTTATGCTGTAATGGTGGTGAATCCTTGTGCTGTCAATTTCCATTTAGAATTTTTTCTTTCAATGCCCTACAGGTATGTAACCACAACATTCCTTCATCTACTTCATCCATTTGTTCCACAGAAAAGGAGCACAGCAGGAGAAGGCTCTATTTCCAAAGGATTTAGTCTCGGCTCTTGGGATAACAAGCAGGCCTGCCTGCTGGGATCGGAGGGCGCGCGGGGGAACATTCGGAGGTATGAGCTTAGTTAAGTATATGCAGTACCTTATATGTAAGGAGTAAGACCTTCATATCTGCCCTGAGCTGATAGGAAGCCACTGTAGGGAAGACGTGATTGGAGCGGTGGGTTCAGATTAATGGGTTTTGGTGAGAATTCGGGCTGCAGTGTTGTGAACAAGCTGCAGTGTTTTTCAGATTTGTAGAACGTAAACTGGAGAAAAGGACAAAGCAGTAGTCAAGCTGTGAATTTAAGCGCATGAATTTAAGTTTCAGCATCTGCGAGACAAAGCAAACGTCTTATCCTGGCTGTATTATTGATGTGATCGATACCAGATCTGAATTAGGTTTGACCCAGACAGTGACCCAGTTATCTACAATGGAATGCGAACATGGCTGCAGTCTGCTCACTCGGCCCCTCTTGTAGCAAGGGAAAGGAATGTTTGTTTTTTTTGATAAAACCTTGACCAGCAAGGGCTTCAGACAACAATTGAGGTTAGGGGGTTTCAGAGTACAGAGGACTGCCCTTAAAACCCCAGATGGGCTTGTTGAATTTGCCTCAAATTAGACCATCATCATCATTTCTGACTAAATCCATGAAGTTTTCAGAGTGTGTACATGCTACATGATATGCTAAATCTCCTTCTCTCATAGCTCATCTTCTGTTTTCACCTGGATCGCGTGGGAGGGGCTTTCCTGAGCTACAGCTTCCGGCTGTGAGATCTGGCTCTCGTTGACAAGCTGGTTAAACTGTGAGTCACTGTATTGTGAAAAGTCTTGTCCATACATCCCACTATTTTGGTTAAGGTTCGAATCAAACATTGCAAACATGGAATTGGCATCAAGCCCCGGGTCAAAGGCACTGGAAATGCATGAGGCAAGATTTTGGTCAGATAAGATCTCCAAAAAGCTCGGCATCAATCCAGAATGTTCTAGTAGCTGATTGACAAGGGTCAAGTCATCGGTGCCATTGTGGTCCTGGTTGTCAAGGTTAGAGTCCGGGGCTGTGAGGTAACAAATTTTACCCAAAGAGGAGGCACCGGCCTGGACGGGAGGAAGCCTCTCCTCTGTTGGATGGACAGCTATGGGCGAAGGGAATTGGAAGGACTGAGGGCCGGGCATTTTGGCTGGCCCTGGTACTCCTGCAGGGGGAGAAGGAAAGGATTTGTTACCAAAAAATAAATGCCTATAAGTAATTCAGTCGGTTATCTTAATGGGTACCTCAATTTGGTTGGTTAAAGTTTGGTAATCTTATCTGCTTCTTGCCTGGCATCAAAGATTATTTCAACGTGCTTGTGCTCCAACAGAAGGACAGTTTTAACTCAGAAGGGTGTGTTGCCACAAAACCCACACCAAATCAGACGAGATGTCATTTAAGAATCTCCAAATAACTGTGTAATATGTGATTAATTAATCAATAAATTAACTAGCGCCAAATACAGTTTGCATTATAAGCACATTCCTGAAACCTGAAATGTAGAGCAGTCACCCACTGCATTGCTACGGGCAAGAAACAGGCAACAACGTACAAATAATTCAAAAAATGTCTAAAAAGAGGGTGAGAAATATGAAATGTGTCAACACTGAATCCATTTCAAAGTTGATAAACACTGATCTGATCATGTAAACTGCCCCCCGTCTCCCTGCTAGAGTCTTAAGAACGATAACATTTGAATCATCTACGGCTGCATTGATTGATTGCACTGTTTTCATGCCTCTCGCTGGTTCAAAATAATCAGGCGTTTCCTCGCTAAGCTGTTGGAATAACTATTAACAATTAATAATAAGTTAACTGTTAACACCTCTAAGGAATTGGAGGAAGCCCTATATCTCCCCTCGAGTGAAAGGAGTAAATATTAAAAAACAAAAACTCCTAACTGGTTATGCACGTTAGCCAGGTCACAAGAAGACAAGGATCCAAAGTCAAAAATCATGAACCGGTCAAAAGGGCTGTAGGTCTAAACTTTCTGTCCAAATGTGACATCTATGGATTGTTTAAATATGAATGAATTTGTTTAAAATTTGCAGAGCTTCTGGCCAAGACAGCCAAGCCAAGGGTTCTTCTACCGTGGAGCCAACAGGGGTGTCTACACTGGTGGGTGAGTGTTTTATCACAGAGCCATCTGTGCACTGTTCAATTAAATATTGTGAAGAAAAATTCTAATTAAATTCCACAAGCAAAAACAGTCACTGAATCAGTTCATCTCCTGCCTCCCATCTTCAGGATTTGATGAAATGGAAGGATGAACCTCACCTGTCAAACAAGATTCGTCCATGAAGCTGATGTCTGTCTTTATCTTCCTCTTCTTCTTGACCTCATATGGATCTGAAATGGGAGCAGGTTTTAGATATCACATGTCAGTGGAAAATCTGCATCTTCATTCACATTAGAATTTTAATTATACTGTTAATAAGACTAAATATTTATTCAAATGTCCTTCAAATGGCAAACGTGATAGAAGTTAGGATAAGTTAAGGTGGTTTACCCAGATTAAGACATATATTATAAGATAGCCAAGCAACGTAGTCAGGTGTGTAAACATGCTTTAAAAAAGTTACAAATAGATGGACTCAAGAATGACAAAGCCCGGAACATTCAGCACTTTGACGTACAGGAACAGTGACAGCCACTCAACACAAACCAGAGAGACATGTGGACACAGTCACGACGAATCTGACCTGGGTTGTGTGGCCGGTACTTGAAGGTAACGGCCGGGCTTTCCATTTGGTCCGAGAGACGACGAAGGACCACCTCCACCTCCACTTCCTCCGTGATGTCCTGGTCCTGGTAGGGCGGAGTCTTGAACACGATGGCAATCTGCCGGTGCACGTCAGTCTGGGCAAATTCCCCGTTGGCCTTCCACTGGCCATGTTTGAAGATGATCTCAATGTCATCTGTGCAACCAAAACATTACAATGTTGATTCGCTCTCTTCAGAAAATCAGCGGGGAGCACTAAGTGTTTGAAAACATCAAAGTCACTGAATCATTGAATCTGTGTTGGGACAGATCCGCCGTGTTGACGTTCCGTTCACTCACCTTTCTGTATTTTGTCACATAACATGTAGATCTCCGTCTTTCCAGTGCAGGGACCTTCGGCCAAGTTCAGACAGGTGATCCTCAGCTGTGACGTGGTCGTGGCCTCTGGACAAAAGGACATCAACGGTGTGAGCAGTGAGACTTCAACGTATTGGCATATAATTGATGCACTGTACTGTAATAATTGAATAAAACTACGTACTCCATTTAAAAATGACTTGGTTACTAGTAAAAGTGTCTCATTCTCGATTCAAGGGCATTTAAAATGCTGCTGTTAATTTAAATTCTATTTTACAACAATCCTCTACGCAGTGTTCTGTTTGATCACAAACAATCTATTACAAACAGTAAGAACTCAAACTGGTTAAAACCAACAAAACTAAACTAATAGTCCATCATACTTTACATAAAAATAAAACCTTTGTCCATGTCCCGGTCTACATATTATAGTAGAATAGAATAGAATAGAATGCCCTTTATTGTCATTATACAGTGTACAACAAGATTGGAGAGCTTCTCCTTTCCAGTGCATAACATTAGAAAAAGAAAAAGAAGAGAGTGCAAATTGGTCTCTTTATACAAATATACAAATAAACAATATAGAATATTGAAAACATCGCCTCTGCTACAAATAATTGGCATGAAAATATAGATTTTCCGTCTGATATGTAGTTAAGTAAAAGTAATAATTGTCTCCTAAAACTTACTGAAGTAGTGCGGTGAAATATTTTGATTCTGTTACTCCACTGTGTACGTGTGTGGGGCCATGCTCTTACTTTTGTCATAGATGGGGTTGGACACCACGGGGTTCAGACAGTCCTTTCTGCCATCATCCCACTCCAGCTCACACTGGAAACACAGACGCACCACATTCATGTCCATGTCCTCAATGCCCTTGGAGTGTCCAGCTGCGAGACAAAGACACAACAGATCCATTGAAGACTGAAGAAACGCGTCCGGAGGTGTATACGTCGAGTAAAGCCGTATGCATCAATGTCAACTGCTAGTTAAATTTGTTGTTGTTATATTTCCTTTTATGTAATACAGAATTATACTGCCCAAAATTCACTGTAACCCCAAGACTTTTATTTATTGGTAAATGGTGTCTCATTTTCGCCCTATTTTATAACCAAACTTCACTTCCACATTGTGTTATGGTACAAACTAAAACCATATGATACGTTAGATAGTTTTCCCCTAATTTTTTTCGTTTTAGAAGAAGAAGAAGAAGAAGAATGATACTTTATTGATCCCCTTGGGGAAATTACTCTCTGCACTTTACCCATCCTCAAATGAGGAGCAGTGGGCAGCCAACACACACAGCGCCCGGGGACCAACTCCAGATCTTCTACCTTTGTCTTGGTCAGGGACAACGGCAGGAGTGATTAACCTCACATACATGTTTTTTGTGAGGTGGGAGAAACCGGAGCACCCGGAGGAAACCCACGCACACACGGGGAGAACATGCAAACTCCACACAGAAAGGTGCGGAAGTCGACCTTTGACTTGGTGCTGTCCACGCCCCTACTGGCATGAGGTAGTAGCTGTAATGTTTCAGCTGCCTGATTAGCCGGTGATTCGTATGAACGGAGGGTGTTAGGACTGCTCTTACTTTGAAAGGGGTCAATCTTCAGACTTCGTCTCTTCTGCAGTGAAATGTCCAGCTCTTTCCTTCTCACACACTGGATGCCAAGGTTAGAGAAGCTACATGGTGAGACACGAGAAAACAAAAACAAATGCTTGTTTCGTCTTGTATTGGTCTGGATTGAATGAATACAAGAGCAAATATTAGAATTTTAAGAAAAGATGCAAAGAATCAATTTTGAGTTTTACAGCAGTGGGAAATAACTGCTGCTTACCTGTGACGTCGGTTGCTCTGAGGGTTCAGTGTGACCACACAGATTCCCGAACCATCCAGACAGTCTTTACCCACAAGGCAGTGTGGGTGAGGCCTGTACGGATAGTCTTTGGTCACCAAGGAAGCAGTGACTTTAGCTTTCTTTATGTGCGCAATGGGGCCCTGAATCTGAACAAATAGGACAGAGAGACAAAAGGGGACGGTCAGAGGATAAAGACAAACAACAAGGCTTCACAATCAAATTGTCAACAACTAAAGATGTCCTCACAGACTGTCTGGGGCCAGCAAATATCAAATACCTCCTTTGGTTGAAAAGCTTGGGTGTAAACTCAACATACAGAGTTTTTTTTTATCTTCTTGTTTGATTTGTTCCAGTTTTGTTTTTAGTCAAGTAGTTCTGGAAAGCACTTTGAGGTGCATCCACTGTAGGAGATGTGCTAGAAAAATAACATTTGATTGTCTGATTGTGGTTTGTATCTGTTGTGAATAAAGTACCAAAAATACAGTCTGGTGATAAGTGTGTAGGTGATAAACCACCCCGTCTGTGCACAGACTTGACTCTCGATTTGTGGGGACTTTCTGAAAGGGTCTCGCAGCCCACATACTTGAAACTCCACCCATCAACATCAGTCAGGAACGGGCTCAGAGTACAGCGATGCACCGAACAAACCAAAAGGCCAAAGTTACTTACAATCAGTGCCAATGAGGCACACGGTGTCTGTCAATATTTACTAAGGGGTCATACTCAGGTTTGTGCTTGCTGAACCTTTTTGGCATTTTATCACATGGAAGCAATCAGCAATTATAAACTTTGCACACCCACGGTGCACGGTGGTGGGCGGATTGTAATCACAAGCATCGCTCAGAGATTAAACGTGGCAGCTCGGTTGGGTTATGGTCCCTATCAGTTTGTTACACATTTTAGCATAATGCTAATAGATGGGGAATACCCTGAAGATGTAAATATTATTTTGAGTTTAAGGGTCAAGCACCAAAGATACTCTTTCCTGTCCTTCTAGCATTCATTCGCCTGAAACGTATGTTTATGGAATCCTCTAGAATGACTTGGTAAAAAGTCGTGGTGACTGTGAAAAGCGTTGGCGGGATGCTTCTTCACGCTGAAATCCCTCGGTTTGTTTCTTTTGCTGGTGTGTTGTTTACAATGCTCACAAATCTGACTAATGACATTTTTGTCATGCGCAAAAAGGAAGTGAAGCTGTATCACCGCACAGGAATCCACATGTCATACACATAGGCATGTCATATGTTAGCATGTGGCCGTGGCCCGAAAGTTCCTGTTTCATAAACGGAAACAAAGCCTCTGGCAATGCCCAACGGTGAGTGAGGCAGTGCTGTGTAGCTTCTCTCTGAGATGGGATCTGTTGAGATCAATGTTTAACTCATGTTCACTCAGTTAAAGGAGCGGCCTGTCGAAGACACAGAGGTGCACTTCATTGTCTCCCAAACATGAAGTCGGGTCTTAAAGCCGACAGCAGACAATCCTTACCAGCGATATAATACTGACAAATTACAAAGCCACAAATATAACCTGGACGTTAAAAAAAACAAAGATAAAGCAGCAGGACTAAATGTTTGTGCATGCTGACTTGGTGCTGAGGACTGATGGTGATGTGTGTGTGTGTGTCCTGTACCTCTATGGTGGGCTGAGTCTTGTTGGTTTCCGTGCTCGATACCCCCAGGATGCTGCCGGCTGAGCGTCCCTCACACTCGTAGCGAAACCTCATTCCTCTGTCCTTGGGCTCCTCCACTACCACCAATTTTCGTTCCTCCAGAATCCGTTCCAGCATCTCTGTGTCCGTCGGACCATGAGGAGAGGAATGAGCGCCGAGGATGTTGGCTGCCGGCGAAGAGGACGGGACTAGACCCATAACAGAGGAGCCGGCGCTGCGTCTTGGATGACTTGACGCCATTATCTCGGAACTGGACGAAACCTGCAGCGTTTGGGGGAGATTGCGGCGTGGCTGTGCAAAAAGGAGAAACAACAAGGAGAGAATTTATTCAAGATGGTGAAAATGTTCTGTGGCACAGATGAAAAACTCTGGACATTTATAAATTTTCCTGACTTTGGCATTCATGTCCAAGGTCCGTCGGCCTTTGAGTGAACACTGCGGATCCCTCTGCTATTTTTTCAACAACACAGACACAGTTACACTCTGCAGTCAAAGCTAAACATGTCCTCTGTTTTCCCCAACAGGACGGTGTTATTCTATAACCACGGGAAGAAATCAGTTGTCTTTGGATACTATTATTCCTTCTTTACTCTTTACTTCTTTACCTTGACATTAAATCCAGACCTTTCAAGGTAACAACAATTTGACATGTAAAAATATTTTGATCTACGACCTCATAACTTCAAGTAGAATAGGTTTTAAACACGTTAAGCACATGGATCCATCAGAGCCTACGGACTGGACTGTCTCTCCAGAACGCATCAGCCTACAAAATGTGACCTGGTTCAGATGGAACGGCAGCAAAAGTGTAGATTTTTGTAAAATTATCCATCTATTATCTATAGCGCCTATCCATGTTAGGGTCACGGTGGGGCCGGAGCCCATCCTAACGGTCACTGGATGACACCCTGGACAGGTCAGCGGTACATCACAGGGCTGACACAGAGACAGGGAACTCTATCGCACTCCCATTCACACCTGAGCCTCATGTCTTTGGAGGCGGGAGGAAACCACGGTACCCGGAGGAAACCCACGCAGACACAGGAAGAACACACAACACAGGGCCAGGGTCCGGCCTTGGACGTGAACCCGAGTCCTTCTGGCACTGAGGCAACAGTGCTAACCACCGAGCCAGTGTGTCGCCTCTTTAAGCATTGGTACAAAAGATTTTAACGTGAATTTGTACGACTCCCCCTCTTGTATTTTTCTATTAGAGCACAGGCCTGCAGTTCCTTCCTTTCCTCGGTCAAACACCTCAGTTACTCTGAGCTGTCCAACAGACAGCAAAGTTTCCTTTTGTTTTACATGCACTAACCCTCAAACAAAACCAATGCCTCGCAGAACAACACAAAGATCATTCAACAGCAGATACATGGGCAAACCTGCTGGTAACAAAGTAGAAGTAGTGCTGTTGCCTCCGTTGTCGTGCTCGCTAGGCTATGAGCTCATCGTCCGCTGACTGCAGAGCTCTGCTCGTCTCCTCTGGATGAGATCATGTTGCAGACTTCCCTGTCCAGACACTAATGTGTTTTGTAATGTATGAGGCTGCGTGTGAATGTGAGCAAACCTGTTAGCTCTGCGAACTGCTAAACAAAACCGGGGCCACAAAACGGGAAATAGGAAGTAGGCTCAACTCGATCAACCAACAGGCAAAGCCGAGCCATGTGAAGAATGTAACCTTTCACCCCGGGGGTTTGGCTAATAAATAGAAAGGAAGGCAAACTGAAAGTAGGAGTCCAATTACAGTGCCTCCAAGTCATAAGCCACTCCTCCTCCTCTTCCTCCTCTGCCTGCTCCTTCTTGCCATGCAAACAAACTCACAGGCAGACTCATAACAGACTTGAAGAAATATTCAAACGGAAAACCCATTGGCAGCTGTAGGTGTGATCACAGAGCCGGATCATCAGCTGACAGGGAGCAAAAGCAGTTTGTGTTTGGCAGACACAGACACACCTTTGTAGTCACTTTACACACATCAGACATGAACCTGATCTCTCTGCTCCCAGCAAACCACGTGCTTTACAGTAAGAGCCTGAGCTGCCTGACTACAGCCGGGCTACGCGAGCAGCACGCTGCTTTTTGTTCAGCCACAGCTCACTGAAAAATAAACATCTCCATGACAGTCACATCTCTGCACGTCTACACACGAACGAAGCCTGACTGCAGCTTCCTCTGACGGGCCGGTTGGTCCATATGAACCAGCTTCCAATGGCCTCATAAAAATGTAAAAATAAAAACATGGGAGGTCAAACTGGGCACATGAAAAGTTTGAGTCACTGGCTCTACTTTTTGAGAGATCATCGACATCGACCACTGCAAAATTATCAAAACCAAAGCTGGATTGTAGTTTTAAACTGTACAGAGCTGCGCTTTATTGAAATTCTGTGTGTAACAGAGAGGAGTGTTCAAAAGGACAGTAGTAGTATCGTGCCTGCCGTTTACTGCAGTATTATGGGAATCCTACAGTTGAGAGCTCAGCTGTATCTGTTTTTGGTATCAAACAGAGCTTATGGATTTCTCAATATATTAGCCCAGCAGATATATCAGCATTCTTCCCGGATAGAAAATCAAAAGACATGCCACAAATCAGTGCATCCTGTAGCCTCTCACACTTTATTTCCCTGTGTCAGCTGATGGCGTGATGTGCTCATCCTTACTCACAGCATCTACTGCTCTTGTGGAGAGTAAACAGCAACGTATCCCATGAGCCTCAGTCACCAGCATGCTGTCTCAGGAGATGAGCATTGCCTGAATACTAACACTCAATAATCTTGAAGAGAAAATGCTCTGGTGGGTCATAAGTTAGGATACATGGTGAAGTCTTTGTTTCTCTGTGTCATTTTAGCCACAATTAGAAGGCAGAGATTTTCCCAACATCCACCTGTTCTTCACTCACCGGTGTTACAGTTCCCCGCGCCACCAGCACGGGTTGGGATGCTGCTGATGATCTCAGTCTGTACAACCTGTGGTTCTGGGAGGCCATGTGCGGCATGGGCAGCTCTCCAGGAAGACGACGAGGACGAGGCAGGGGGCCAAGCGTGGTCCCCTGTCCGGGATGAAGACGAGAAACGGAGCCAGCCATGCTCATCGCTCCAGGAAGAGCACGAGGCAGGGAGGCAGGCAGGGTCAGCTCTACAGGAAGAAGAGGAGGCCCTGGCAGGGAGGCAGGCGACTGTTCCCCATCCTCCGCAATCAATTCGTCGATAATGTCTGAAAAATCAGCATGAAAAACTGACAAAGATCAGACATCATGTTCAATATCAAGAACTGCATCATCAATGTCGTATTTAAATTAGTTTATTATGAAGATTTATATTTAGAGACAAAGATGTTGGTATATGAAATTGCTGACGTGAGCTGGGCGTGAACGTAATTTTGTTTTTGTCTGGTATTTCCTATATTTCATATTGGTGTAAATTAACCATTTCATCATTGAAACGCGAATAAGTGAAGTGAAAGTAAATAAGTCAGAAAATACAGTCAGAATAACCCAGAGTAACCCTTCATCCAATCTGCTCAACAAACAGCCTTCCATACTAAAGTACACCCTCTTTACAAGTTACAACTACAGAGCTTAAGTTAATAAACGGTTGCTATGGTTACCTGAAGTTAAATGTACCTTGTGGACTGATAAGCAACTGTGAATAAAATATGGCTCATACTAATAATAATAAGAAGAAGAATCACAGTGATAATGTAATATACGTTTTTGTATTACATATATATATTGCCCTATTTATATTCTGTATTACTGTATGGTAAAAAAACGAACACTCAGGCATTAAAAAGAGAAATCACATAATTTCTAGAGAAGATGTGGGTCAAATTCTTTTAGTTGGTAAACATTTATGCAGATTTGGCATGTTTAGAAACTTTTCGATGGACTGCATTTCTATAGCGTTTAGAAACTTTTCATGAGAATTTTAACTAAGACGTCATCAAGATGGAGCCTTTGGCGATCACCTCGGGCTTTAAGAGTTAAAACGAATGATCACAATAAGTTACAAACAGCGGAAGCAGAAGTAAAAAAATAACGTGTACGTCTTCTTTTTATAGAGCCCATCCTACCATGACGACTGCAAAAAGAACATTTAAGTGTGAAGAGGTCGGAGGACGTGAACTCACCCAGTTCAAGGTGCTCCGCGGCTGCAGAACAGACAGAAAAGACACAAAATTAAAACCGTGACTGCGGCTAAATGTTGGAAAATGGGTGTTGGCCCTCAGCTGAATCACATTATAGGCGGCGAGGACACTTCTCAACCATACATATACTTATACACACACACACACACACACACACACACACATACACGCGTTAGTAAATCTTAAGTCACAACTCACCGACGGTACCATTTGAGGCGTTCATCTCTCTCATCGTCTGGGAGAAGAAATCGATGTCACGCAAGCATGAAAGTTCCGTGACGTCCCTGAACGTATCACAGCAGCTAATAGTCCAGTTTTCCCTTTTCTTCGTCAAAACGTCTTCCTCTCTTTGTAAAAACAGCAGCGGTCTCCCGTGGGTGTGTTAACGCGTGTGTGAGGCTGTGTTACACCGTGTCGTCTCCATGTGTGTGAGCTTGAGGAAGCCGGAGTGTTGTGTTTCCGCACTCGGCTGTCTTATCTGACTGGGCTGGCTCAGGGTGTGGAAATCCCCTAACGTCATGTCCCAAGCGGGAACCCCCCATGGGACACGTTCATCACCACGGTCGGCTAAAATATTTAAATTACTCATTGGTTTGAATGTTAAACATTCGGTTAGGAAAAAGAGGAGGTGTCTTGACCTAAAAAGGGGCTTTATTTGATACTAAGGCTGGACACGCCAACGTATGTTTTACCCTCTACCTTGACTTATTGCATATGCAAAACAATCCAAAATTATTCAAATGACCCCCGCCTCGCATTCCAAATAGCACACATCTTAAAATTAGAGGAATGAATGTCCTCCCCCTCAATCCCACTAACAAGCGGAACAAGAGTGCCTTTCGTCAAAAGTAGAAGTTAACGTTCCTCAAAATAGACAAACGAATTATCTCGTGGAGGGGCTTTTATTTTGAAAGCAACGATCACACACCTTTACCGCCCTAAATAACATAAAAGCGCACCACGAACATTTCTGGCTCGGCACCGCTGATATTTCTCCTTGTTGCATCATGCAGTCTGTCACACTGTTGCAAGAGATCAACAGTCCGACGGGACGGAGGCATAAAGACGACTCGACATTCTATTATGTCATAAAAGATTGGACCAATACACTGGCTGCACGTCCAGTGACCTCCTTTCAGGCAGGCGTGTGTGCGTCTTCGAACATCATCAACATAAACGTGGAGACGCTCGTCTCAAGAGATGGCAAAAGGAACCCTGCCACCTGCAGGGGACACAGAGAACTGATGAACGAGAGGAAACGGTACCTTTGGAAACATTGTTCTGGAACTTCTAATGAAGTCCAGCGTGTGTGAAAATAGATCCACTGGTGGTTACAAGAGTACAAGAGGTTGATGTTATGCAAGTAAGGCTTCTTTTTCAAAAAGTAATAGTTGCATTACCGAATCATATTTAATCTTTGTTTTAGGCGTCACATTTTACCAAGGGGCTCAGGGCAAACGTCTTAATGATTGTTAAATCAAGCTTCTTTTACTTGTGCTCTTGCTAACTCTTATTAATGTGATTTGACTCCACACTCACTCAGCAGGTTCTGATATTCAGCAGACAATTACAGAGTCTGATGAAGGTTCTCGGTCATCCATGTCATTGGATATTTAGAACCAGTAGCTCAAGACTCCTGGACATTGAAAGTCAACGGGACCAACAGAAGAGGCTGGTAAATATTACCCAGTGTGCTTCTGATTACCCAAATAATGCATGACGACATGTCTCACTTGTTTGCTGCACACATGGGAGTCACACAAGACATTTCTTTGGTTGAAAATTTGACTTTTTATAGATAGGGCCCAAAACCTACACTTATGCTTTGAGAATGGTTCGCACCTTGGGCCAAGCAAGTCACATGGTAGCATTGCCTCTAAATTGTCTTAACCCTGCTAGCACCCCCCCACCCCCGACATAACTCTCAGGTTATCCAAGGAGTCACTAAAATTAAGGTATGAGCCATTCTCAGAGCATTATGCTGCTTTACTGTCCACTGTGGATTCAGAACTGACAAATCTACTGCAGAGGGAAATCATTTTCAGAAACAGCAGGAGGTCCAGGCTACATTGTGGTACTTCTGCTTCATAACAATTTGGCACTGCATAACTACAACACAATAAATTATAACTACAGATACAGAATTTAATAATAAACAGGGTAAGAGCCCCTTATTTTGAAATTTGATAATAGAAACCCTTTGGTTTTTCTTAAGATAACAGATTTTTACTTTCACTACCATATTAATTCAGTCAGGAGGGAAGGGGATCCAAATACTAACATTGGCCTTGTCTGAGTCACAAAGAGGATGATATGAAAGATTTAAAGGGTAGATTTAGCTTGAGTTTAAAAAAATGCATATAATAAACTGCATTTGTCACCACACTAGTAATCAAATCGTAAAACTTAGTCATCCTTCAGAAATGTAGTTCATAATCCTGAGCGCAATGTTGACAATATAAAGGTTAATAAAGAAAAAGCTATGAATCATTTAATGTCACACTTATGATTTACTATAAACACGAGGGCTCAAAATGTAACACCAACATGGAACCCTCTTCATTGCAGGATTTACAGCACTTAAGACATTAATTCTCCTGCCTGACTCTCAGGCCTCATTTACACCTTGAATTAACAAGCATTCACTCTATTCCATGCACATAAACAAGGTCACGTGTTAATGTAAGGTGTAAATGATAAAGGAATGTGTTGTGAATGATGTTAATTGTGAGTGGAATGTTATCAAATTTGTCAGATCACATGTATGTGGCTCACATTACCATTGGATCTCTGTCATACGCATCCAGGTGTGAATGCAATGTATACAGTGGAAACGCAATCCAGATTTGAAATCCACTCATTAGATTTAATCTTCCTTGCTTTGATCTCATTCATAAAGTTGTTTGAATGTGGGTGCAACTTGCTGCAATTAGGGCCCTGCTGCAGCAACAGCCCTAGCAAAAAAACTGCTCATACTCGGATGAATGTGCACAGAGTAAGGAGGACCGAAGGGCGGCCTGTCAACTGTGATGCAATCACAACGCAGAGAGCATCCAGATAAAAAGAACTCATGTTAATCCTAGGTGTCTTCAGACTTCGCCATGTTTGCCAAGGTAATCTGGCTGAAAGTATGAAAGGTAATCAGGGGAAATGAAGTTGCGAGTTAGCTACAGCTCAACATGTTTGACGTGGGCACAGGACAAGCTGAGATTCTATACAGTTTCAGGATGTACAAAAGAATGAATCAGTGACTGAAAAACATTAACAATATTAATATATTTATATTAATACCGACAAGGCTGTTTTTTTTTGTTCAACTTTAGAACATTAACCATATGTTTTAACTGAGGGTAGTAGTCAGTGTCTTGCAGGTAGTGTCCCGCTGGGTCATCTTGGCTCCCTTCACCACTCCTCATGTCAACCTCCATTGTGACTCGGGACCATTCCAGTTTCCTCCGGCACTACTCACCTGTATCCAGGCAACCCAAAACACGGTGCTCACATGGAATGAAAAGGAAAATTCACAAGGAATCTACAGAAAGAAGAGAAGTTGCACTTGGCCCCTTTCTTTCCTGTATTAAAAAAAATGTAGTAGAGCTACGATCCCTCTCGAACTTTACGCCAAGACATCATTACCCTCTCAAAAATCATACAGAATACAGTACGTCACATTTTACTTCACTTGAACTGCAAAACGAGAGAGTGGGGATGGATGGGGAACAGAAATAGGAATTTACCGAGTCTACACAGAATATGATTCTCTGTGAATCCACGCAGATACCAGAGGGACATTTGAACTGACTTGGGGGGTTTTGTAGCGGCGTCCATGACAGCTTAACAATGACTCCTTTCCCTGCCTTGTTTCCTAAAGTCCTCTTCGGTAAGGAGGGCAGACAGGGTGAGAGCGTCCTTAATCGTTCTTCTTCTCCCCCTCTGGTTTGTCTGTGATGGCTGCATCTGCAGTAACGGGAACCACATCTCCCGCTGCTGTGTTGTCCTTGGAGTGGTCTACTCCGCTGGTGCCAAACTCGTTAACCCTGTTAGGATCAACACGGTAGATCCAGCGCTGATAAAGGTAGATGAAGAACACCACATCTGTTAGAGAGGAAACAAAGAGAAACATTCATGAGAAACTGAGATCTTAATTCTTTCCTAAAAGTTCTAGCACTGCTTTGTTCTGCAGGTTTATCCACTGTCAAGGCTCAACATCATTATAATTTCCATGTTCCTGCAGGACAGTGGTATGCGGGAACACTCCAAAAAATCCAAACCCAGATCACGTTACAGCAACTATGCCGGTCAGTTACTTTTAGTTACCTTAAAAAAAAAAAAAAATAAAATTTTTTTTTAAATGGATCCGCCATGCTGTCAAGGGGAGGAAAACAGGTTAGTCACTAGTTGAGGTGATCTATCGACTTCTTGCAATTCTGGTTAATTCCTCAAGAAAATACTGACTGAATAGTTGATCAGAGAATAACATACCGTCTCTGAGGCATCCTATTCTGTACATCATGGGCATCTTGATGACAAAGGCAAAGAGGTCATCAATAAAGGTATTGAGAGCCTTGTAGGTAAGCATCCTCCATGGGAGGTGGGCCACAGATTTCATTTTGTAGTTGATGAAGAGCTGCGGCGTCATTGTTATGAAACCTAAACCAAAAAACAGAGCAAAGGGACTATACGTGTTAGGTAATAAACAAACAAGTCAATTATTCAGTGCATGCAGCTCTGATTCTATTCATAAATGTCACATTAGCAGAGACAACTGGGAATTGTAACCATGACAAGTGTGAAAACATTCACTCTGTATACATCCACCTACAGGCAGGGCAATTAAGAAAGGACATAACAAGCTTCGTCTGTAGCCTTTAAAAATAGATCTGTGGTCACACATTGACTCAGAAATGATATAGAAATAGAACAACAAATAATGAGAACCTGAGAGGGTCAAGAACATCTTAGGGACTTAGAGGTAACTCATGCTAAGTATTGATGTGTGATCTAAGCATGTTTATTTATCTTTGGAGTATTTGTAGTAACACAGTGTGTTAAAGAGTTACCATCCTGTGTTTGTACAAAAACAAGTGTATGACTTCTAACAAGAGAAAACAAAGTTTGTTGTGACTTTGGGAGTCTTGTATTTAAACTAATCAAATCATCCGATGTTGTTAATTAAACTGTTGTGATGCAGTTGAAAGAAGGAATGACTTGCAGACATAATAAAACCATTAGCATGGAGACATGGCTCTTTAGGGGCTCTGGCTCTGTACGAGCACAGGCTGGTTCAGCCAGTTAAATCTGTGGAGATTGGATACGCTACATCATTTGTCAATATTTCAATCATTGTTTTAAATTCCCGCTTTTCCAAAACATTGAGCTGTTTCAAAATTTTGCACAATCTTCCCACACAACCATTTTCTAATTCAGCGACTATAGGGCCCCTTCCAAAATAAAAAGGTATCATTCCTTATTGTGTGCTTCTCTGATTTAAACTGCATTGTTCAACCTCTAGTAAACTACAAATAAAATAAAAATAAAATAAAAAATCACAGGATAAAGACACAATTTTAGTTAACAAGTAGGGAATCTTTTTCAGACTGACTTACCAAAGGTTAACAAGAAGCCATATAGCATGCCAAGTACCCATGAGTACCAGCCTTTGTGTTCAACATACAATAAACTGTAAACAGCATAGCAGCCAAACAGGGGGTAGAGCAGCCAGGACAGGTACTTGAAAGCCATCTGTGGACGGGAGAGCAGAGAGAGATGAAAAGTTGTTTCATTTTTTAGTTTCAAGCAACGTATTCTTAAATCTAAAAACATTACAAAATATATCTGTGTACTATTCTAAGAATATTCTGGGGTATTGTGTAAAAATCAACGACTGTCTTATACACAGATTATTTGTGGCTAAATTGGTGTAAGCATCTCAACCTGGCTGTTTTGCCATTTTAGTTATTCGATTATCAAAACCAATGTGCTAAAAGCAGATTTGTTTGACTTACGTCATCGTAGATTTTGGTTGAGGACTCGATATATGTTGACTTGTCTTTGAATACCAATCTTGGGAATACTCCTGCGATTTTGTTTTCTCTGTCCAACTGGAGAAAGACAATAATGGGAGGTTACAGAATGTGACAGTGACAAAAACAAAGGCAAGTTAAGGGAGCAAGGTAAGGGAGTGTCTGTTTAAACTGACACTGCAATGGCAGAGGACAACAGACTACTGTCTTCAACGATCGGCACTAAATGTTATTGTACTTTCTTTTAATAGTATTTCCATGACTTACTTTGACGTCCATGACCTTGGTGATTTTCCACAAGTCGATGAGAAGGCCGATGAAGACGCTGACCTGCACCACAAAGTTGGTCTCATTATCGAGGATGTACAGCAGCACCACCAGTGACTGGAAAACTCCAAAAATGATGGAGCGCACGGACAGGCCTTCCAATGACTGACGGCTATTCCAGAACTGAATATCTGCGTGATAGATCGTAGAAGGTGGAGGTGAGGGCATGCAGGCACAATTCATTTCAATGAGGGTGATGGTTGGCTGTGGTGACTTACCATTCTTAAAGGCAAGAAACTCAAAGATGCTGTGCACTATCGAGACGACAATGGTGAGTCCCAAGAGATAGGGGTTCGTCTCCAGAAGGGCCACCTTCACAAAGCGAGTGTTTTTAAAAGACAGACAGACGAGAAAAACATTGAATCTTAAGCGTTGGGTCTGCAAGTATTCTTTTTATGGCTATACCCTGAGATGGGACATTTCCCATGCGGTCATTTACATGATTGGAAATGTCCCAGCATTTACAGAGAGAATGATAACATAACAGAATCATCATCAATCATAATCATAACCTAATTCACAATAAAACACTGACCTTTTGTTTAGTGTAAGAAACAATGGGTACTTGTGACTTTACATATAATTTAATTAGTCTGATGAAGTCATCCTTTCTAATCAGCAATAAACTGGTAAAAAGAAAAAAAGTGATTTGTAAAGGCAAAATATAATTCTATTTTAAGTAATCTTTCTCCTATGTGTGAATTAGGTTATTAGAGCTCGCAGGACATTAAGTCAAAACAAAACTTCAACATAAATATTTAGATAGGAGCCATTATCACTGCATCTATCCTAGGAACTAACCTGAGATTTAGAACCAAATAGTCTCCTGCCATCTACTAAAATCTACTATTCTATATTCTCTATTATACTTCACATCTTACTTTAACAGAGTCTTGATCTTCATCCGACTGCTCGTATGTGTCCTCAGGAAGGAAGTTCCAGGGAGAGCGGGCATTCTGTGCGGCATACAGCTGCCAACGCCATAAGGAGAGTGGGCAGTAAATGAGGCGAAGAGGCAGTTTTTGCAGAGTCTCATTGATGGGGTAGTAGTCTTTCTGGAGGTTCCAGTAGTCATTGAAGTACACAATGGGATAGTAGTCACCACTCACTGCATCAAACTTAACATCTGGTAGAAGAAGAAGGCAGAATTACATAATTTGAGGTTGGACCGAAACTTCAAAACTATTGGCAGCACAGTCCGGTAATGATTTGAGTAAGAGAGCATACGTTGGTCTAGTGGTGGAGGAACAGATCCCTTAACCCAGGCTGTGTGGTCATCAACCATGTTGATAGTGAGGTTGGGATGCCAATGAGAAATGACCTCCACTGGACCGTGGCTCTCTGCCCGCTGCACAAAACATGAGATTAGATTTGTCAGATGTTTCGTGTAACAAACTTTCCATCAAAGTCATATCTGATGTAGTCGGTTAAAGTCTGAGCTGGTGAAACAACAATCATTTCAGGGTGTATATGAAAAATGGCATGTTATTTAACCTTTGAGTCAACTATCAATTCATATTAATTTTTTAGAAGATTCCGTGTCCTTCAGCCAACTAGGAGGTGCCATGGCAAGAGGATTTGACATTATTTTATCAATTGACAATGAAATTGTAGTCATATCGTCAACAACTGTGACAAATCAGTCATGATCATGAAACTTTTCATTTATGTAAGAAACAGATTTTCTAGAAATGGCCAACTCAATTATGAAACCTCACAAGAAAATAAAGACTCTTGTAGGGAGACTTGTTTCCATCCACTATGTACTGTGCATTGACAGGGATGCATTAACAAAGCTGAATTAAACAAAATTAATTCCTTCCACATACTATTAGAAACACTGCAAATCAAACTATTTTTAGCGAGTATTTGAATACTTCAATAACAGGGGGGAGCCCTAAAAATGTATAAATACACCATAGACACAAATTTGAGTATGTTGACATTTTCGATCCAGCCTTAATTCAGCAATGGCCATCAAAATAATATGCAAAAACTACAAACCTTGATCATCTCTGGATCTGCCTCCGTCTCTCCCGTTAGCAGGTTCTTGGTCTTCTGAAATTTTCTGCGCTTGAACTTATTTAGCACTAATAGAGTCAAAGATGGAGGTAATGTTAGAAAGGTTGCAGAAGGCTTTACATTTCATCCAATTAGGAGTGTAAAATCATGCGGTTGGCATTCACTCACTTCGTGTTGAGTGAACAGATGCCAGTCTGCGATACTGCCCCTTGCGTTTGGGGTCAGGGTGGAATCCACTTTTAGTGAAGTAGACATGTATGTATAGGGAACCGTTCTGCTGCACACTCTGCATGGAAACACCAACAGCAACAGGTATTCGTTTCAGATGGCTCTCGTGTTAATCATCATCTTTTTTCCGGCACCACTGCCTCATTTCCCACTCAGCCTGCTTTTTCTTTTCATCGTCTGGCAGCTGTCAGTAGCTACTCTAGTTGACCTTTGTATTACCACCTCCTTTTGTTTTAGGTCGGCTGCTAATCTCTGAAAGTTCACCGCCCTCCCCTCATACTAAATTACCTTGCTCA
>OMNV01000103.1:0-14695 GCA_900303265.1 Brotula barbata | reverse complement strand
ACCGCCCCCCGCCCCACTTCTCACCTCTGGGATTTCCATCTCCTTGTATTGCTCATAGCAGCCGTCCCCATTCTCCCCCGTGTTCCAGTCTCCATAGACGAGGTCCCTGTGGAACCAGAACAGGGCCTCTGTGTTGTTGAAGTCAGTGAACACCTCTTCCTGGGAGATGTATACATACAGGTCCTGGAGGCATGGTGAGAAAATAAAGATTATGTGATATTAGAAAAACGTTAGGAGACCATGAGCAGAGCGTTGGAGCTCGGGGTGATATCGTCAGATACACCATTCACATTCAAAATGAGTGGGTTCAGTGTATGTAGGCACACTTAAACAACTTCTAACTCTTATTCATTTCCCCTGCTGTGTATTGTTTAAGCTGAAGTGCGTTTGTGCAGCAGAATTTTGCCAGGTTTGCATTCGAAACTGCTCGGTCAGACTATAATTAGGTTCAGATTCAAAATTTATGCTATATGTTGGTTGAAATAATATTCCTGGGTCATAGGGTCAAATCAGGTTTGAAACTTAAGGCGTGATTCAAGCTCTGTGCTTTTTTGGGAGAATGTACAGTGGGCAATGATGACATTCTGTTTTGGCTAAGCATTACACTGTATTTCACTAATCACAATATGTTACACTGAAGAATTGCCAGTTTAAGGACGCACGCACAGTGCTGACATGACACTGATTGACCCCAAAGGGTTAAAAAGGTAAGAGTAGTCTCTCGTACCATGAGTGTGTCCTTTGGAAAAAGATTCCTGCTCGGTACCCTCGGCGCCCCGGCTGGTGTGTTGGGATCAGGAGTGGATGGGCCACGTCGGAACCAGCTGCTGATTGCCCAGATTATGAAGATTCTGGAGAAAAAGAACAAATGGGGTCAAGGTCAAGAAACTGAGCTGAAGATAAGCAAGGGAGTCATAGATATCTGCTACTTTGGTGCGAACTTGCTATGCACATCAGACTGCAGAAAGGAGTTATCACCCAAAATAACTGATAACACCTGTGGGGATGTGCAGACTTCTCTATGGCATGAACTCTTTCCAGCAGTGAGGGTATGCTGGTTAATTTTCCCTCAGTCACCCTGTTTTTCTATATGGGGCAATTATCTCTCCTGGCACCAATTAATGCAACTTTACTAATTATGTCTCTGCTCGTCATGAGATCATCTTGGTCATTAAACGGATGGACTGAAAATCAGCGAGTGCAGGCGTTTTACAGGCTCTGTCAGCTGTACTACATTGCTTTTCTGTTCTGACGAATAATTCAACAGGTAATCTAATTTAACTTACTCTTCAAAGATCAGTCTACGTGTCTACAAGAGGTAAATTCTTGGTCTAACTGGGCTCTCTGTTACATTATTAAGTGGTAGTGATGTTTTCTTCTTCATCCATCAAGCAAATTTGTTCCTTTACTCAATATATTTGATTACTTTTATTTCTCAAAATTTTAGCCCACAGCATCGACAAAGTAAGCTTTGTGATATCATGGAGATCAGTTTGATTTTGCACATCTTCTCATAGTTTACAGCTAAAAAGGACCGCGGAGGGTAAATATGTACACATCTACATGCTGTTATTTCAAATGTAAACAATCACTAGTGAGCACTTAGATAAAAACAAACTAGAAGCAAAATAGTATTGATGTTACACAACCTTCATATACTACACTATGACAAAATCGAACATGGATTCTGTAAAACCTCACCTGAAGAGGACGCCTTTAATCACCTGCCATGCATTAGGTGCTTGCTGCTGTTGCTGTTGTGCATCTGGGGCATTTCCAGCTGTCTGCACAGTTTGGCCATCTGTTGTTGCAGCAGTGCCATTACTGTTTACCTAAGCACAAAGCACATGCACAAAACACATTTATATTCAATCATGGCCTTTCACAAAAAAATATTTTAATGTCATGGAATATGTGCAGCCACACTAAATCAATCCACACAAATTTGTTTTTTTTGATTCAACAGGACTGGTCATGACAACTGTGGATAAACAAGCAGATTAAAAACACCATGGAGACCAATGCACGAATGGATAAGTCAGGAAAAATTTATTTAATATAAAATAAACTAAAAGATGGAAAGCCCCAAGATAACATCATCATCATCATCATCATCGACACGATAGCTTCATAGAAGATTTTTGTAAACGGAATGCATGAAACTAATGGCCTGCAAAAAACTCAGGCTCCGACGCCATGTTCTATACTTTTTTTAACAGTCTTTCTATGGTTCTGTGTTCATGTTCATTCTAAAAAGTAATGAAATTTAAGACAGAATTTTGGTAAGATTTTTTTTTTCTTTTTCTAATTGAGCCTAATTTTACACTGTGTATTGAAAAAAGTACAAATAGTTCAAATCTGAATAGAAAACTTTTCTTACCATTTCATATTTCAGGGCATTTGTATTGGAAAACAAAAATAAAAAATACTGCCCAGTCTGACATACTGTTAATATTGTGAAAAATAACATGATGATAATGTTTTGTCCATGTCACCCTGCCCTACTTTATATGAACAAATATTCAGATTGGTAAATTCTGTAATAGATCATTCCCAATCAGTAAAATCCAACTTTAATTTGTCGCCCTCCCAGGCGTTTACACGTCTATACCTCCTCCCAGCAGGGCAGCACTCTATTCAATTGAAAACAATAGACAAGCACATGTGAAGTCATGAGACTTGTTCACTATCTAAACATCCCATCTCCCCGCCCACTCCTCCCCCTGCCCTGTTACCAACAGGGATACCAATGGTCTGCCCTTAGAATCAAACACACAAGACTTGTTTGTCATTTAGTTCTATTGATTACAATCATACAGTTAACAGATTAAAGGTAAAAATGTGATTCAGTGGGACACACGCTTAGTCAACCACAGGCTGCCTCTCTACAAGTATAGATGTGTTGCGTAAATGCAGCATCAGGCGAGTCTGCCCGGTGAGAAAAATGGACAAGGAGGCATCATGGCCCGATTAAAATATCTACATGTCCGAATAAATCAATTGACAAGGGTACAATTTAGATCTGATGGATACACATCGATTTGTGCCCATTCTAAGCACATCAAAATTTATACATGACATTTGAAAAAGCCAATTTATAGCCTTCATCATATTAAACTTGAATATTTTAAGTGCATGTAAATTTTCACATCTCTACTGGCCTGTCACCATCAAAAACATTCTAACCCAAGGGTAAATTTTAGTTGCTTAAAATAGGGCGTTTCATCTACGCAGCCATGCCCTGTTGTGTTAAAATAGATGTGATTGTATTATCAGAGACATGGATCTCTGTGTCCTAGAGGGATCAACATAATAACCATTACACAGATGCACTGCCAGTGACAGAAACTGGTTATCTGCTGAGGCTTAAAATAAAGATTCACAATTTACACAAGTTTAACAATTAACCACTTATTCATGGTGCAGGATAAATGTATTACAAAGCACCCTCGGTGTGTGTGTCAGGAAGGGGGAATAAAGTTTAATGGTTCACAGAACAGACAGGAGTAAAGATTGCTTTTGAACTGCAGCAGTTTGTGATTGCTCCGGTCCAGGGAGAAGGACATAAGTGGAGCTCCTAAGATAAATCTTGTTATTTGATATAAAATGCATGGTTGTATCCTCTATGCCAAGTATTAATCACAAACAATATTTGCAAAGCACTTTCTTGTGTAGATTGTCATTTTGGCTAAATGTAATCCAAGTTCTGGCATGGCCAACATAGGCTCCATCATGTGAGCAGACCTGTGGCATAAATACGTGGTAATCAGAGTAGAAAGGTTTTAAATCTGATACTGGTTAGTGTTTGCCGCAGATTCATACTGTAGGATTTCCCCAGCACTGTTTCATCTGCAGTGGGCCTTGACAACAGCTAATTTGTGAGCGTCGACAGGAAAACCAAAATCAAGGTCGTACAATACAATACTAAAAACACAATGACTTTTAATAACTGCCATTTTACACTAACACAGCAAAGAGAATCAAAGTACACACACTAGACCAAAAAGTAAACCAATACACCAAAGTTGCACTATGAAATTAGAAACATACATGTGTACATATGCTGTTTCCATTTAGTATCATCAAACAAGGCCGAAGGGGAAAACAAGGCCGGAGGGGAAATGTGAGTTGGATTTCCTGCTTTATATAATTATAAAACTCAACTTCTAGTACATTACATAAGTTACATCCGACCTGGCACCTGGATGTGCTTTTTTCTCATTTGTAGTAGCAGCTTAGTTTATTTGTCAGATACACAAGCATGCAACATATTATGTGGGGCATTTTAACCACATAGGCTGAGGAGTCATGTATGCATGACACAAAAATAATAAAATCAGTCAATAAAAGAGACAAATTGTGAAATGGTTTTTGAAACAGTTTGCTACCTATAGTGGTCATGACCTGGACTGTTGCTCTGACTTAGACTGTTTCTCAGATCTAGATCCAAAACCTCCAATCTCATATTGTGAACTCTGATTAAAATACCAAGAAATTATAAATTTCCGTTTTCTAGATCACTAACCATCCAATTGTGGGAAGTAGCTGTAGCTACTGGTGAGTGGTGTGGCTGGTCTTGTGACAGCAATCTTTACACAGACGTAGTATTAGGCTATGTGGTCTATGACATCAACTTTTGTTGTTCTGATGAGGAGAAGTCCCAACCTGAGACTGGATTTGAAAGTCTTCGGCTTTTCAGTATGGATTTAACCTGTTCAACAAGTTTTGGTCTTGAACTGGATTAGTCTTGTTTTACATGGTGTAACAAGCAAAATGATGAGAAATCATGATTTTCACAAAGCTCAATCATAATTTATACAAGTCTTTGCTTAGGCTTAATATTACTGCTATGAAATTATCCTTTTACTTGAACAAAGAAGACATAAGTCACCGCAAATATTTAAAGCCTCTTCGGGCTTTTTAAGTAAATTAATCGAACCGATATTTTTGGATTAATCTACATTTTAGTAATCTGACACAAAAATGCTAAGAAATCATCCATTTCCCTGATATCACAAACATTAACCTCTTAAATTCGAAGGTCAACCTGAGCCTCATTTTAAGTTCTTGTGAACAGTCTAAACTTCTCAAAGATCCCAAAGATATGATTTTAAGGGAATTTCAGGGACATTTATGATCAAGATAATTTTGCCACACCGTTACTCTTAAGGGTTTTGAGAATTTTTATAATAACTTGAGGAATCGTATGATTTTTTTTTTTCACGCAAGGCACACATAATTATTAGCGACTTGAGTAAAAGCACGTTACATTCATTCCAACTGCTTTAAATGGCCGTGAAGTATTTGCTTTTAAGTACTATCTATATCATGATGGAGATCATTCCGTTTCTTCATTTAGTGTCGCTTTAAAAGAGTTCCGTTTCCAGTGTTCGGGGGGGTTTAGACATGGTTGATAGCCGTCTTTGTCGTCATTATAAAATGTTTGACATGATGTAATACAGTAGCTTTGACATGGACCTATGTGGTGTGTGAGACAGACATGATATTGGCAGTGTAAGCCAACATAATTAAAGGTTTTAACAGGCTCTCGGTCCTTATCTGGTACCTGTTTAGCAATTTTATGAGTTGTTACAAAAGACAATGAGGACAGACCTCGTGTTTGATCGCGGTAGATTAGATTAAGATAAAAGTGTGTGAGCGGCTTCGCTAGCCGGCCTGGTTAGACCAGCCGGGCTGCGCTGCTCCGGATTCGGGCCTTGTGAAGTCTAACGTCAGGTTGACACACCGCAGCAGTCTATCGGCTCACGCTGACACTCACACGCCGCGCTAACTATCCCGTGACCGGTAAAATTGTGTGTGTCAGCGGGTCACGGCGTTAGACTTAAACCCGCTCACGGTCTGTTCAGCTGCTATCTAACACACACAGGAGGGGGTCGTTTTAAACCCAACCGGCATTGACAACGTCACTAGGCGATACCGCGCATAAACGGTGACGCTGCCACACTCGACGCTCCGACAAAACCTAGGATAAACTTCCCCTGGTCACGGAACGGGAATACGGTTGTAAGAGTGTCATTCATTTTACCTCGCCGTTGGTCACGGTAGCCTGAGTTGCTTCGCTCTCCTGCGTCGCCATCTTTCCTTGTCTCTGTTCGCACACGCCACAGTGCAAACTGACAAATCGCGTCCCGTCTCGCGAGAGCTAAGTTAGAGCGTCACTAGGATGACGTTAAAGACAGTATGTAACACATACGTACATAACAATGGAAGGCGAAGCGGCGATGGTAGCTGGGGTAAACTTATCATTTCTGCTTTGGGATCTCCAAAATCACGTGTACTCCGTAGCCGACATTTTAAAGTCCTAAAACGACTTTTAAGACGACATTTATGGGATGAGTCATCATGATTTATTTTTTTTTCGCATTTCTACTTTATTATGATAGTAGGACAGACAAGAAGGACAAGGCATAGAGAAGGATGATATGCAGCAAAGGATCAAATCTGCGCCGCTGCGGAATATGTCATGCGTTCCACCAGGAGAGCGCATCGAGCCACCATGGTCTTGCAAATGAACCCAATAACCCAATGTACCATACTGTATACTGTATATACTGTACCATCTCCACCTTAAATTAGAGGTAGGCCTACAAAGAATAGACCAGTACCTCTATGAATAGCTGTTTTTATTTACTGATGGTTGGAAGGATCTCGCATCAGGGAAAACTGGTTTTCATTCCAGAGTTTGATCTTGGAAGTGTCAGAATTTGTGACGGAGATGATGGCAAATATTTAAGATTTACAGTGGATTAGAGATTACAGCAAATTACAATAGGCGACATTAGGTCTGAAATGTTTGCTTTGTTATATAAGATACAAAATGTTGCATTGCATTTCCTCTCAGCTAGTAGATGACACCTACTCAGAGGAGGAGGTGGATCATTTACATGGAAATATGGCATCATGCAAGAATGCTCTGATGTGGATTAGAGTTGCAGGCAAACTGCATTGTCAGAAAAGAAAAGATCAGGACAGGCAGGGATCAGTTGTACTGGGGATTAAGGAAGGTACATGGACACAGGAATCTGTTTTAAATATCTGCTTTTCATCTTCAAAAACACAATTCATCTCGGGTCATTTTCACATGTGAAAGCTGTTCTGCAAAATATCTCACCTGTAGAACATGCAAAGGTTTTTGGTGCAATTCCCTGTATTGTGTATGCAGTTTTCAAGCACCAGCATTGGATTTATGTAATCAACCACAGGAACTCTCCCATAAATGGAACTGTCTCTTCTTGTTCTCAAAAGCAGTTCATTTTTGTAGAAATATTGTTATAAAAGTGTCTGTGTAATGTATGAACGGTGTAATGACACATTCCTTATCAACCTCCCAAACATTTAACAAATGAAAGATTAGTGATTCTTTTCATCTTATTTGTATGCCTTTACTACATCACGTTGCATCATTTTCCTTCATTGTATGTAAATTGTTTTGTTATACATGAGCTCAAGCTGATGTATTACAGGCAAGTAATTTTTATTATGCATGTACAGTCATTATCCTTTGGCACATAAACATCTGCACCTTAGAGATTAACAAAGAATGTTAAATGTAAAAAGGAAACAGACTTTTTGGAGACATTTCCATGGTTTCACAATTTCCATATTTACATAAAAGCTTCAAAGGATGAAAAGTTGTGATTTTAATCGTTTTAAATCATTGACTTGGTTTTTGTGAAATATGGGGCTATAGAGAACCATCTTCCATTTAAAAGTATATTGACTGGATTTTTTTCTTTTTTACACTGATTAGCTATTTGGACCATTCTCTAAACAATTTACAATCTTTAAAACAAAAAGCTCAGTTAACTATAAACAGTTATATACAATCATCTTTGTACAGATTGATAGTGACTACATGAAGACGAGTGAAGTTGGTCTCCAAACTGCTAATATTAACTATTAGATTAGACGAGAGGACATCCTTCTTAAGACAAATCGAGAGCAACAATTACAAACAAAGAAAGTACAACTGAACAGAAGTTCTGAAGTGAAGAACCATGTCATGTCAACATGCTAATAACTGAATTTGAGATCTAAATCTCATCTAGACCGTAATCTTCCTCAGGAAAGTCTCCCACAGTCACATTCAGCGGTTTCACAAATGCACCATATTTTTTGTCACATTCAAAGTATTGTCTTCCTTGAACACTGCAGAGACAGAAGAAAGGAACAGTTAAAAACAGCAACATCCAGGGCCAGCGAAAGACATCGTGGACAGTGTGCAAAACTGCAAAAAATATGATAGCGCTCGTACCTTCCATCATGTTTTCCCAGAGGCTCGTCATACTTTATACCCACCCAATAACCTGGCTTGAAATCTGTTGTGCCTGCAAACAGTGTGAGAACAGCATCGGTTACATTACATTTACATACATTAAATTTTTGAAAAGGCAGATATTTGACAGGACAGTGAAATTTTCCCTGCTTCCTTTGTGAGCTTCAAATCTGTCGTTTGGTAGTTTATTTTTTGGACCAAAATGTCTGTAAAACTATAGTATTTCTTGCATTATAAGCATACCTTCTGAAACTCAAACTATACATCCTTGATTGGGACTATCTGTGTTAGTTAGATTTCTGTGCGAGATTAAAATGCCTGAAAATCACAGAGAGCTACAGATTGATTGTTCAAACTAACCGCACACACATGGACTTTCTACAGTGTGAGACACTCTTTGCTCTTTTTATAGACTCTACTGGGCCTTAATCATCATAAAATGGTTGAGTGAAATCCACTCCACAGTCCCGTTATTACACCAGTGAAGCTTCATCCTTACCAACTGACTTACCGACATACATAACTGTGCCAAGTCTCGTGGGCTGACCTGACACCTGCACTTGGCATCTGCTGCCAACCGGAATGGCATCAGCAGCAACCTTCTGTTCCTCCTCCCGAGCAGCACTCTCAGCTTTTTTCTTGGCCATTTCTTCCTCATTGAAGCGACCAATGCGGTTTTTCTTCAAAAAGTGCCTTGCTGACTCTAAGGAGAAGATACAGTAGTTGCATCCAAATTGAGCCATGGAAAAGGTGATCTTCTGCCTTCGTATTCTGACATGCATGTGAAATGAAGCATACTTCAGCATTAGGAGCTGTTGAATTGTAATTGCTCAGTATTTTAAATTGACAATTAATTTAATTATCAACAGTCATCAATAATTTCAGTGGATGGACAAATCAATTTATTAACTTATTAGTTGTTTTATCACTTCCTGCTGTGATGATCCCACCTTAAAAACGTTAATCACATAGTGTTTTTATATTTTTGGCAACCAATTTTACACCTCACCAGGGACTTTGGATAAAAACTAGTCTTTTGGTTAACTGTAGCTGCATATTTACAGAAATGTTCATTATTAGGCAGTGTCCCTGTGAAATAAAAAAAATAAACAAACAAACCTGTTCTCTTATCATATGCAGCATCTGAGATTTCAAACTTCTCCACATTGGACACATCGGAGAACTCTGCTTGATGACTTTCACTCACATCAATAACCTGGGAGAGTGGAGTTGGGATGAGAAAATATTCTTACATATGCATACCTATTAACTGTGTATAATTTAGACGCATTTAATGTGCGCACGGTATTAAAATGAGCTAACAGAGACTTGAAATGTACTTGAATGAAGACACCAATCATAGTTGTCAGCATTGTCTTTTTCTCAACATTACATTAATACATGGTGATTCAGCTGTGAGCAGAGACTGAAACTCTTCTTTAAGTTACAGTCATAATTTATGTGACCTTTATGTAATTTATCTCGCCTGGCTCGTGCTTATCTACCACAAGTTTTCCAGAACATAAATCATGAATGCAATGCTTTGAGCTTGCTTGCGATTTTGCCGATAGCTTGTATGTGTCAGCACACATTATTTATGCATATTAATCAAAACAGATGCTGGTAAAGCAGAGCACAACTTAGTGTAAGAGTAACTTACTTCCTACCTCACTAAATGAATCAATAAATTTTATTGTCAGACATTTTCTGAAGTATATAATGTAACAGCTAGTCTGAAACATCGATTTGACCAACAGGTGAGAATAGTATTGGAATGATAACGAAGCGCTCACATAATAAATTGAAATTCCTTGTTTACATCCGTGCTCACTTAAATTATTTTTGTGGGTTTTTTTCTTCACAGAAATACATGTTTCGGACTAAGTTATCACCTATTGGCCTGACAAAGCACATATTGAAAGTGAACAGCTACATACATGTATTCTGCAGTCATTATCCACAGGATAGGAACCCAACAAGGCTTCATTCTCCTCTAGCTTCAGCAGAAACTTGTCCGTGGTGCTGTATAACTCCAGGTCCATACAAGAGGCCGGAACACCAACAATCATCTCCAACTTTGCCTTATTACAAAACAAACAAAACAACACACAACACTGCAAGTCAGACATTGATGATATTCAATATATATTTATATTATATATACTGTATATGTGTGCAGTGGCAAGAACTGATTCCAACCATGCGAAGACTATAACCTGTGCAAGAATCCACTTCACAGTGGAATCTATGTACTTAAAAGTAAAAACCTGTGCAATAACTCACCTCAATGGGCAATATATTTATTTATTTATGCACCACTTGTAGATATGTTACACCTCAACCATGGTATACTGTTGTGTCTTGTTACAATGTTGTGCACCATTAGATCTAGCTCTCTAAATCTCGCTGTACATTTGCTGTGTAATGACAATAAAGCTTTCCTTTTTGCTTTTCTATATAATGGCATTTTTCCACCATTGTTGAACTCTACCACAGCTGAATGGAGTTGTTCATTGTTTCTATTAAAGGGAAACAAAACTCCCTGCAACAGAGCGTGCTGAGCACAGGTCAGGGACAAAAGGGAAAGCAGCATGCAGTGACTGTACAATACCTGGTTTTAATTTATATTTTCTCCGCACTACCAAACCTTTTCAAACTTTTGTATTGGGAAATAATGTATCGAAAAACTTTTCAATGACTGTTCATTCATGAGTGACAGATGCAGCATGTGGATTCCATCATTTTCAGCAATCGCATAGAAAGTTTGAAATAGATTATCCACATCTGTCCAATGGAAACTTTCACATACGATGTTTCTGTGGCGTCTGTGCAAATACACAGGCAGACTGTGGACAACAAGTGAAACCATGGGTGTAATAGAGTCAAGTATTCTATGAAGATTTCATAAGGATTTTACTTTTTGGTAACTGATGCAAACACTTATGTTGATAGTTGGTAGTTAAGAAGTTTGCTTCAGAACCATGAAGAATCACTGCTGTCTGGCTGGGAGTTTCCAACCACAGATTTATGAAGAAATTACAGACTCAAACATGCGTAACTGTGTGAAAAACCATATAGAACAGATCTGTCATTTGGACACTTTTTTATCCATGGATCAAAGATCGTACCTTTATTTTTCTTTATGGTTCATGAAAACATAAAGCGGCTGAAAACATAAAGAACTTTTGAAAATTACTGTTGCATATTTGGGCAAATCAATGCATTCTACATTATCCTGATCCTGCTGATGCCGGAGAAATGCCTGCTTTGTCCAGAAAAGTGAGGCCTCAGCTCCCTGTAGTTCAATTACAAGCTTAATGGAAAAGGAATTAGTGTGCCTGTTTGGTATCAATCAGCACTATTCAGCCCTGTGACAGAAAAGGGAAAAAAGGCTACTGGTGGGTTTGTATAAGGTATATAAAGAATATGTATGAAATGTAGAACTAAACAATGCATTGAGTGGGCTAGATCTAAAAAAGACCCAGCAGCAAGGGCCCCATATGCATTTTAGTAAAGTGTACAACTTATACCAAACTACAAAGACTCACCTTAAACTCTGCTAAAGTGATCCCTCTGTTGAACCGACGCAACGCCTCAAACGAGGACAGGGTGTTTGTTATGCGTACAGACACAACAGGATTGGTGACAACTATCACTTCTTCATCCATTATCCAAAATGTATGTACAGCTCAAACCCTGAAAACAGTGGATAAAGAGAGGGATAGCTACTGAGACCAAGGCAAACATAGTATCTATGGGACCCTGGTAAACACCATTATTTATTTGCCCCTTTTCTTTACTTTTTCCGATTGTAAGATATGATCAATAGGGCCTCCCCACCACCAATACTTAAGCCAAAATATTTAACATTTTCACCCTTAAAAATAGAGTGCAAGATTACATGTAAAATGACCCCAAAGTCAATCAGCAGGGGGAAGAACTTGCCCACAAAAACCCTATTTTGTACCCTGAACTTAAATAAAAACATCTGCATTTCATGTCACCATCATCCTATTCTAGACAGAAACATTTTAGGCCAGGTTTGGCCCAATTTCACACATATATATGTATATATTCACTGTCGCACACACACACACATATAATTATATTCACATACATTACAATACAATGATGATTGTCTGTCTAAATTTGATAACCTGACATAAGCGTACATTATAGTTAACAGGGTGTCCAAGGTGAGGGCCGCAGGCAAAAGTTTGTCTGTTACTGGTTTGTGGATTGTTCTGGACTGCCTGATGAGTCCTTATCCCACCAAAGAGCATCAGTGGCGTATACACCCATGAGGCAACTGCTTGCATGCATTATTTGCCTTTAAATGTTCATTATTTCGGTTTCAAATGACCACACATTTAATTAGTCCAGCTAAATAACTGACAAACATTACAACAACAAATACTCGTTAGATCCATCCAGTAACATAATCTGCACATGGTAAACGGACAACGCCTCTATGATTTTCGAGTGATTGCCAACTGTCATACGTCAATCATTACCATCTATGCTCTGATATTAAAATATATGGCTATTACAACCCGGGCCGCTCAATTGTTTGGTTGTTGTGGACGTTAATGTTTAATTTGATCTCCATCTTGTTGTTGCCGGCAGGGTAAGGTTAGCTAGCTCTTTGAGTAATGTTGGGTAGAGCACTAAACGTAGATGTTGCCATAGTTACTTACGAATGCGTGTATCTCTCCTCGAGGGTATTAACACACTTTGCGATGAGTCCCCAGTCCACCTTGCGTATGACGATAATATAAAGCCCGGCAAATAACGAAGGAGAAAACAATGCGTGAAATACGGATGAAAATATGGTGCAAATTCCCTCGCTACGTAGCTGTGCAGGAAGGGAGCGTCTCTATCGACAAACGTGACAAGACCACGTGACTAACGGAACTACCCGAGTTTTTCGTTATGTCACTAACACCTTCACGTCACAACCATTGGTTTGACCGACCAAAACGCGTTTTGACTGAGGGAACCCAAACAAATAATAAAATTATATAGGCATAAAGACATGTCAGTAACTTCTTACCTTCTTGGTTTACTCAGATTGATGACATCACGTCCGCACGCTGCGTGTTCGGCTAACTTCGCTGAGTCACGTGGTCTCGTCAGGTTAGTCGATGGAATCCCTGCCATGATGGACGCAAAACTGAACCTCATCACTTCCTGCTACGCCTAATTCTGGAACGTTCTACCCACCCTCCTACTACAAAACACCAATCACGTAGCGAGACACAAGGCTTTAACCAATAAAATTGTGAATTGCGAAAAAGGGACCGTTGAAGTTGCTATATTCTCAAGACTGACTGGAATAATAACCAATCACCAAGCAGGAGTGAAGAAAGCCGTCGACGTAACCACACAGTGGCGCTGCTTTCCACCAGGGAGACCAAAACAGAAGATGAAATAGTAATAGACCATAAACTTCAATAGTAATAGACCATTAACTCTGTTAGCTAATGTTTGTTCGTTCGTCTGTCTTTTGGGCAGGATATCCCAGTAAGTTAAGTTGAAGGATTTCAATGAAACGTGGTGGGAAGTTTGTCCATCCAGGCATGAATCTATAAAATGTTGGTCCCACATCCCACTATAGCTATATTTTCTATTTTTACTTTTTTTCAAGACAGGTTTTGTATCTCCTATTTCATTTTTTTTTTTCCATTTTAAACTTAATAACAAAAGTATTAGCATAGAAATGAGAGAAATGTGGTAAGACGTATATTCATGACTGTTGGACATTAAAAAATATTTATTTAAACATTATACATAAAACTTCAGTTTTTGCTCTTATTTAAAAAAAAACCAGGCGAAACAAATATTCATGTATTGTGTATGTGTTGTATAGAAAAGAAACACTTTTAAATATTAATATTAATAACATTTAAAATATCAATATTTCTCACTTACAATTCAAAACAGTACAGAAAATGATAACAATAACAATGCAGTTACAAAACATTTTTTCTGCAAGGAGGGATTTCCAGAATGTAATCAAGGATACAAAATTGAATTGAAATCCAATTAAAATTGGCACAAATCAGAGTATGCTTACTCTGAGTAAAATACCTAAATTTTGCAAATGCAAATCAATTTACTCGGACATGTAAACATCTTCCATAGAGTAAGCCATCGCCTCCTCCATCAGAGGACCCGCCTCATGTTGCAGTTACTGGAATCCTGTTCATTCCACCCATGCATGTTATTTAGTCACAGAATTTGAGTGCATGTAAACATAGTGAGTGTATGTCAGTGTGTTTTTGTTTGTGTGTTTGTCTGAATCATTTGGCAGGACAGGGGATCCATCCAATACACGGTCTGAGTCCCTACAACCAAAACAAGAGTAGCTAACAGTCCAGCAGCCTGGCCTCTACTGCA
>OMNV01000102.1:36382-48025 GCA_900303265.1 Brotula barbata | reverse complement strand
TGTGTGTGTGCATGAATGTGTGTGTGTATGAATGTGTGTATGTGTATGAATGTGTGTGTGTATGAATGTGTGTATATTCATGTGTAAAGTGCCTATCTATGAATGTGTGTGTGTGAATGACTGTATGTATGTATGAATGTGTGTGTGTGCATGAATGTATGTATGTATGAATGTGTGTGTGTGCATGACTGTATGTATGAATGTGTGTGTGTGTATATGTCTGTATGTATGTATGGATGTGTGTGTGTGCATGAATGTATGTATGTATGAATGTGTGTGTGTGCATGAATGTATGTATGTATGAATGTGTGTGTGTGTATATGTCTGTATGTATGTATGGATGTGTGTGTGTGCATGAATGTATGTATGTATGAATGTGTGTGTGTGCATGAATGTATGTATGTATGAATGTGTGTGTGTGTATATGTCTATATGTATGTATGAATGTATGTATGTATGTGTGTGTGTATGAATGTGTGTATTTATGTGTAAAGTGTCTATCTATGAATGTGTGTGTGTGTATATGTCTGTATGTATGTATGAATGTGTGTATGTATGAGTGAAGGACTTGACCCTCCCTGTGTGTTTGTGTGTGTGTGTGCTGCAGGTAGCAGAGAGGGCTCTGTACTTCTGGAACAACGAGTACATCCTCAGTCTGATAGAGGAGAACTGTCAAGTCATCCTGCCGCTGGTGTTTGCCACCTTATACAGAGTCTCCAAGGAGCACTGGAACCAGTCAGTAACACACACACACACACACACACACACACACACACTGCCATCCTACAGAGTCAGACCTGTCCTAGTCTGCGTTGGCTTGATGTTCGGCTTTCAGCATGAATTTCCCTTGTCACATTTTTAAAAGCATAATCACAAACTATGGAGCCCTCAAAAGGACAATTCTGAAGAGTGTCACGTGTAGCACAGATCATCCAACATGTTCTCACACACCAGATTCCGTCTCCGGTGCTTCAGTTACTCTGAGTCCGGTTGGTTCGATTCTCATCTTGGACTTCACTTGGTGATGCTCACCAAATCTGGTGTGCATCACCATCACCACACAAAACAAACTTTACTCCTTGAGTCCCCTAAGACGACCCGTCCTCGTCCCTACAGGACCATCGTGTCTCTGATCTACAACGTGCTGAAGACCTTCATGGAGATGAACAGCAAGCTGTTTGATGACCTCACCGCCTCCTACAAAGTGGAGAAACAGAAGTCAGTATGAGTCACTTCCTGTGTGTGTCTGCATGTGTGTGTGTGTGTGTGTCGGTGACAACAATGGGTCCTTGGCTGTGTTGTTCCATGTTTTCTCATGTTGTGTGTATTGTGCTGCTTAGGTCATCTTTGAACACGGATCACATCATGATTCCACTTTTTTAAAATTACCCCCAGTTTGAATTTCCTTCACATTATGTCATTCACTCCATCGGTCGTCATTCTCTCTCACAGACACACACACACACACACACACACACACACTCTGGGTAATAAATGTAGGGGAGTAAAAGTTATAAAGTTTAGGGAGTTTAATATCACATAATTTTTATCCTTTTGTACATCTCCTTCTCGCTCTCTCTCTCTCTCTTTCTCTCTCTCTCGCTCTCTCTCTCTCTCGATTCCATTTGTTGCTCCAATACACTTTATACATCGGCACAATGAGTGACAACTCATCCGACCTCTCGTCAACATTTGGTCATGGATGCAGATGAACGACGGACACGAGGCGTTCGCTGGCGTGACGTCGTGCAGGTCGGGGTGTGGTCGTGGACCAGATGTCGATCTGGGATGGACCGGTGGTCCAAAATGTGTTCTGTCATCACAGTGTATAGTTTGCACGTTGGGAAACGGCAGAGGAGAGCAGGAGCTTCAGTGGAAGTGGATTGGATGATCCATCAGATGGCAGCGTAACACAGCAGGGAAGGAGGGTTAGCTTAGCCTCCTTAGCATGGTACGTGTTGGACCTCTGCCAGCTGATTGGCGTGAATGCTACAGCGGCCGTTTATTGCCCAGCGTCGACGCTTGGATGCCGAGGTGATCTCTGTCGACGGGTCGATGAGTTGATGAACATTTCAAAGGGAGATAAACAAATCTGGAGCAGTAAGATTATTTAAATGGTGGATCTCACAGGTGGAACCTATGACAGAAAGCTTTCATTCAGGTCAGCTGCAGCTTCTTTTTCTCGTCCTTCAAGTGTCTCTCCTCCTCATCCCTATGTCCCCGCCGTCTCTCCTCCAGGGAGCTGAAACGGGAGAGGGAGCGTGCCGAGCTGTGGCGAGGCCTGGAGGAGCACCAGGAGCGCCGGATGCAGATGCTCACCGAAGCCGCCAGGAACCAGCGTAACCTCCAGGAGCGAGGCGAGAGAGGGGACCTGCCGAGCCCCTCGTCCACACAGATGGCTCACTCCGATCCGGCCGAGCCCAAGCCCAGCAGGGCCTCCTCTTCCTCCTCTGGAGTGGGCAAGAGTACTACTTAGGAGATTGGCGAAAAGGGGTTTAGGGACCGGGAAGGGGGGGGAGGGACACACACAGTTGACAGTGAAGGTGTTGGGAGAGCTCAGGTAGAAAAAGGTACAAAACCAATCCACAGTGTGACGGAGGTCAAAGGTCACACTGAGCCTTTTTCTCATGGACGCGTGGGAAACTGCTTCCCTTTTTGCCGTACGTACGTTGAGTTCTGGATCAAACCATGAATATTACGGGAGGCTGTACACCGTTTGGTCCACGTAACTATGAATCAGACCCAAAATGGCGGCCAAGATTGTGGCCTGGAGATCAAAGGTGAAAGTGAAACAGAAATCAAAGCGTTCCAAAGTTTGTACCGAGACCAAGACCGTCCGGGTTTGGGTCCACACTCTGGACACAAACCCCAGTCCCCTCGACTCCATGTTCATCTTCTGGTCAAAGATCCTCTCTCCATGGAACGAAGGGAAGCAGTTTCACACCACCGTCCCAAAACCTCCGAGCAGGTCCACAAACCCTCACACACTCAAACGCAGGTCACTGCAGACAGACTGACAGTGGAGGAATCCAGGTAAACCAATCCAACATGGCAACAAACTACAATTAGAGGCCCCAAAACACCACACACACACACACACACGCGTGGCTCTGGCACCGACTCCTCTCCCCCTTTGTTGGGCCCCTGGAGGTTTAATAACCAATGATGATACCTATGATCATGATATAAAGTACAATAATGTTCCTTCTTCTTACTTGTTACTCTACTACTACTACTTTACTCTACTCTCAGTACTACTGATGATGACCATAATGTTTTTATATATATATATATATATATATATAAATATATATATACATGTCTCTGGATATTTCTGTAGTGTACCATGGGAGAAACACTAGTGTAGCAGAAATCATTAAAGGGGAAGGCCGGCCGGGGTGAACGGACCGGGGCGGCCATGGCGTGCGGCGTTCCCCTTTAAGAGAGCGTAGAGAGGGGAGGAAAGAACTGGATTAGCGCCGTCTGTTTTTCTTTCATTTGGACATTTTTTGATGTTTGTGGTGTGATGGGTGTATTTCAAAGGGCAGCACAGTTCAAAACACATTCCACCACCGTGTACAGTCTCATCACCAAACCCCCCAAAAAACGGACGCACACCACAGCGGTCTGGAATCAAAGAAAAACGGCGTGATCCAGTTGGATTTCCGACCCCACGTGTCTGTCCTTTTAGGCTCAGCAGACCCCCGTGCTGCTAGACGGCCACGATGATGATGATGATGATGATGATGATGATGAAGATAACTCTGTTTTTCAATGTGAACCAACAAAAATCTGTTTATTCTCGTCCGATCATTACAATAGAGGGGAAAAGAGAAGAAAAAATTATTTTAGCAATATTTTCATCCTTTCACCATAAAACGTGTGTTGTTCGGGGTTGAACAGGAAGTGAAACGTTGACCCCCCCCTCTCTTGTTTTCACTGATGTTCACATTGTCTTAATGGTAGTTTCTGTGTAAATTCATTTGATGACGATGACTTTCGTTTTGTAATTAAGTTGTTTTTTTCTTGCTTTTTGTATTAATTTTGTGGAAACTGATATTGATGATATTTATTTTCTATTTGATCAGGAAATGTTACCTTATTTAATGACGACGGTCAGGTTGTATGTGTGTGTGCGTGTGCGTGCGTGTGCGTGCGTGTGTGAGCATGTTTGCGTGTATCCAGTGTGTGAATCGGTGAGCAGGAGATGTGTGTGTAGACGAAGAGCATTCTCTCTTGCTTCTTTTTCTCTCTCTCTCCTCTCCTTCCTGAGGGACACGGTTTGAATGTATCGTAAAAAAAAAAAAAAAAAAGATTGTCGTTTTGATGCTTGAAAGGCCGAATTATCTGTCCGCTGCTCGCTAACCAAACGTCCACGCCCCCCTCAGATCAGGCCCGACTCACGGTGTCTCTGAAATCCACTCAAATTCAAACCCAAACACAAAGGGTAGAGTGTGTGTGTGTGTGTGTTTGTTTATTACACCATCAGCAGGAACATCTTCATTTATCATTTGGTTTTGTCTGTGCATGTGGGTCGTTTCAGGTCGAAACCCAAATATTGGCAATGGATGGCTAGAAAAAGACGATATTAAGAAAGAAATTAGAAGAGAAAAGAGAGGAATAAAAAAAATATACATTTAGGCATAAAATTGGAATGGGGCATGTCATATTGCATGAGAGTAAAATAATTCATAACGCAGACTCCTTTACACTCAACTTAAACATCGAGATGGTGTATTTTTTATTTTCCTTCCTAAATTATTGCAGACAAGATGAGCGTAAATCAGCTGTCAATCAGACAAAAGGATGCTCCCGTTTGGTTGGATTTCAGATTCTGTTTTCGTGGAGGTCCACACGTCCAAATGCTGTCATTGTTTTGTTTCGTCGAGCCCTCGTGTTTGTTTCCGTGGGTCCCTCGGCTCCCAGCGTTCACTGAGGTGGATCCAAAAACCAAAGTCTGTTCAGTTTCAAAACCAGACTTCAGACCCGGCCTCCACTCTCCAAGTGCCACAAACTAAATCCCATTGATTGTATTGAGGCACCGCTGGGTGGGCGGGACGTCCGATGATAGATTCAGTCATCCACTTCCTGTTTTTTTTTAGTTGCCCATTACGTCGCTCCAGAACAGGAAGAGAGAGAGGAGAGAGGAGAGTTTGTGGTGAGCTCCGGTACCACCGACACACACTGCTCGCAGCCGTCATCCACAATCATGTGACCAATGCTTTAAATGGGTCGGTGTGTGTGAGTGTGTGTGAGGAAAAAAAGACAAGAGGAGGAGGAGGAGGAGGAGAAAGACAGAGGGAAGGAAGCGTAGAACTAGAAACGATAGAATGGCAATAAGTCAGAGCAACAGACAACAGACTGAGAGGATGACACCCAAACCTGCAACTGCATCACGTAGCAATTTCACTCAATCTCTAGATTTGCACTGTCTGCCCGATGGTCTGTGTTTGTTGTGTCGAAGAAACATGAAGACGATGAAGATGAAGATGTATATTTTGGGGACCAACACAGCGGTGGGGGGGTTTGAATGTAGAGAGGCTTACTGCTGTATGTAACATGACAGGGGAGTGTAGACTGGAGAAAAAAAACAAACAAACTATGTGCTAAAAATGAAACTTCACTTTGAGAAAACACTCAGGGAGTCTTTGCTTTCATTTTGTCCTCTCACTGACAACAAGGTCATCACTTTTCACCGCAGGAAGTCAGTTTGTGGTCGCCTTTACGTCGCACAAATTCAACCGGTCCTGATTGATCATTAGGACATTCAGTGAAAATTCCTGGGCTGTATTGGACACATTTCATTCATTCTCAATATGCTCAAGATTCCTCCTCTCAGGACCCTGAACGTCCTTACCAAAGTTTAAGACAAAACGCCTGAAGTTGAAAAGTTCAACTTTCTAATGAGACACACACTCAGCTGGCTAAAACACACCATAATAAACAAAACACTATATTAATGTAAAGTAATGCTTTTATTGTGAAAAGAGGAAGTTATGCATTTAGAAATGTAGAATAAACTCAGCTTTGCTGAGTTATAAGGCAAAGCTGCATGAGTTCTCACACACACGCGCACACACAGACTGAGAGAGATATAAAGGAAGAGGTCAAGCAAACATTGAGGAGTGCCTGTATTTTCCACAGAGTCTCCATTATTTTTGTCTCAGGGTCTCTGATGTGTATTTCATTCTAATTGCTATGATGTCAGCGTGTCCGCCTGCCCTAATGGCCCTCTAAAAACAACAACAAGGACAGATTGGTTCCATTCACTGCTGCTTGCCCAGGCGGAGGCACACAGCAGAGACTCTCTACAGATCTTCATCCCAGAAGGTGAGCGTTTTTATTTACATCCGCAAATCAGAGGAGGAAGCTGCTGCAGATTACCTGAAGGCAAAATAATACCTTTGTTACATAGGTCATGGAATTTTATGGATTGATTGTATTCATCATATCGATCTCATCTTATCTATATCTTGGTCATTTTGGTGTTGCCATGATGGACACTTCATTATTTTTATCATTTCCTAAGTGAACGTGTTAGTGAGCTCTCAATCGTTGCTGAAACATTAGAAAACAGAAGTCAAATTTTGGTACCACTTTGTTTAAAGGCTCACTAATATGTAACTAATTACTTATTAGTGTCCAGTTAGATTCACATTAAGCCTGGATTAGTCATTTATGAAGCTTATTAATAAGTAGTAAGGACAGCATTCTGTTGTACTAATATACTGAATGAATAAAGTAGGAGAGTACCTGTAGAGTGTGTATTCCTGCTGATACTGAAGGGGGGTTGATGAGTGTGTGCAGTAATATTATACACGGTTAACTCAAACACGTTACATTACAGCTGTTACAATATCAAATAACTGCAAACAACATGAAATATTTTGGACAAATCAGCATCTGGGACAGAAAATATGTTTTATTTATAAACGTATCATTCAGTCAGGAACAATGGGCACACGTTCCTCTACTCTAAGGAAGAAAGGTGCTCATAGCCCATAAAAAACACAATCAGGAATAATTTATAGAGAATATATGATTACTGGTACTAAACAGGTTCAGATTTTCTAAAGGAAAATAATGATGATAATGATAATATCAAATATTAAATGATGAAGATGTTTAAACTCCCTGACAACACAAGATGACCTGTGTGTAATATTATACACAGATATACATAATTCACTCGTCAATCACCACTAAACTCTTAATGTGCCATCAGTGGTTCCTGTTTCTGAACGATGGTTGAAGATAAAATAGAAAACAATGATAATATGAAACACAAATGAAACACAGCAACACATCCTAGAAGCATTTTTTTATAGGTGATATTTGACATAGTTTGTTTTACTTAAGATATATTCTCTATTTTTTCCTCTCTCTGCCTCGGATACCCAGAATGCATCTCCAGCACCTCTCTTTGTCTTGTCTCTTCCTCCTTGTTGCCGGGGCAGCAGAGATGAGCGTTGCCGTGATGACCACCATTCAAGGGTTCCGAGGCTGCGCCGTGCGAGAGTTCTCCTTTGTGGCTCAAAAACCCGGGTGCAAGGGGCTGCGCATCACCACCGAGGCCTGCTGGGGGCGCTGCTACACATGGGAGGTAACTCGCTTACAAATTTGAGGTCTGATCCCTTCTCTCCTCTTCTTCCATCCTGTGTCTCTCAACTGTGTGTCTGTGTGTGTGTTCATAAATGCAGGGTTTGCTTTTATTTTGAAAAATCCAACCTTTTGTTCAGAGGATTGGAGTTTCCTGGCTTTAATTCAACACATAATGTTTGACTTCTCTGGTTCGTCTCCTCTTGGTGTCATCCTGTTATCATCCTAACCAAATATGACTTCTAGTTAACACACACACACACATATAGTGTTGGGGGATGTGGATGGGGGGATTTCCCAGCATGCCACGTGTATATAAGGAGTTCATGTTGTCGCCTTGGTTGTGTTTAATGACTGTATTACTGTAAACATTGGACTGTGTGTGTGTTCTTGAACCCTGCAGAAACCAGTTCCGGATCCCCCCTACATTCACCATCACCACCGTGTGTGTACCTACAGTCAGACCCGTCACATGACCGCCCGCCTCCCAGGCTGCCAGCCGGGCGTTTCCCCGTTGTACCATTATCCCGTGGCCCTGCACTGCCACTGTGCCGTCTGTTCCACGCAGGACACGGAGTGTGAGACTTTCTGACCGCATCTAATTGTCAACTGCACCATGCATAAAAGACACTCATGTACTTCTGGCGTTCTGAGCTGGGCCAACCCCAGCAGACAAGATGTAGCTGTGTGTTTCTATGAGCGGTTCGGAGGTCTTTGGATGTGGGCCTGGTCCGTCGTCAGGCTGCAGATGATCCCACTCATTAAAGAGGACAAATTACAAACATTTACATGGCTGGGTTTTCATTTAAGAAATCTGTTTGCCTTGAAGTGGCTGATCCTCCTCCACCCCTCTCCTGCTGCAGCACTACTGTGTGCACTGAGGGAGCTCCGTGGAAGGTTCCAGAACACACACACGTTACATTTGAATCCAAAAGATCCAATCAAACAAAGTCTGTGTTCTGGATTTAAGAGTTACAGTTGGTGTCACTAATGATTTACTGAATAAAGATCTTCTTACAGTTTAAATCCAGAACGCGTTGCCTGCTGTGTTATTCAGCAGTGCAGGACGCAGATGTGTGTATTATTACATTAATATTTCAGGGTGGTAGGGCTCAAACATTGCAGTTAGGAAGGAAACTAAGAGGACTGAGGTAATATAGGTTTCTTCAATCAGGAAAGATCGATCTGGGAGATTTTAGGGCACTCTGACAACATTTAAACTCTGACACAAATACAATACAAGTAGATATGAAAAGTCCATTTCTAACAAGTTGAATGTTTTTTTTTACTACTGGAGTGGAATCACACCTTATAGGATGATGATAAAATAGGACTCAAAGTTAAATTTACAGACAGGTCACAGGTCACAGACAGAGCAGAAGACGTGCATTCAGTAAACAAAATGTTTGTAGAATCCATTTTATTGCAATTAATAAACAGATAAAGATAAATGTGATGCTGGATTGACACAGGTTGTACAGTTACAGCTGATATCATTTAAAGAGTCAGACTGAGACCGGAGCACCTACTGCAGGGAGCCGCTACACCCCCCATAACACCGATCCACATGGGATCGATACACCAATACACACTCGTACACAGCAAATCCAAGGGATGCTGACTGACTGATGGCTAACTGCAAACATTACAGCTCAGATTATGGAACGATTACTGGACAACACGCTCTGAACACACACTAGGGCCAGACTACTCCCTGCAGCAGGTTCCCTCTGGGTGGATCACGGGGCGAGCATCTTTCCAACCGTACGCAAGAACCAACTATAAAACAAACAGTACACGAGCTACAATATTATTCAGATAAAACGCAAAGCGGTGAGTCGCATGAGCACAAAGCACCTCATAACCACAAAAACACACGAAAATCTTTATCAACAATATAAAACTGAAAACAGACTAATTAGAACGACGCAACATGAGCTGCATCACCTGAGAGGGAGAAGATCCCAAATCAAAGACAAGACACCACCACGACCAAACATGGTAACAATTTATCAATAATTAAGTATCATCATGGGAGCATCTTCCTGACTTCATCGCTCCGTCTGTCTGTCTTATTATTGTCTGTGTGGTTTACAGACCAGAGGACAGGATCATGTTCTCGTTGCTTCGCTGGCGCCTCCTACTGGCTGGTCAGGGCATCAGTGAAGAAGAGGCTGAGGTTTCTGAGGCTCCTTCTATTGTCATGATTCTGGAAAGAGACACACGGATAACTCGAGGACGACAGCCAATCACAGGCCTCACCCGTGTGTGACGGCGGATGGGTTTTTACTCAGCATCCTCACGTTTTCAAATTTGGACCGTTCCACTCATACTGCATTCAACAAATAACCAAAAAGAAAATAAATCTGTAAACACAACTTTTCATTTGCAGATCAAAAGTTTATTGAAACACAAATACTCACAAACTGTACAGTGCATTCTGTTTATCATTTCCAACATTCTTTGGCGTCACCAGTAGACATTATTTACAAAACATCTCATAAATATAAATAAAGTTTTGTACATTCTTTAGTCCATTTTTTTTTTTTGTTCCTATGTGTTGTTGCTGATGTGGGATTTTAAAGGATTCATTATGATGCTCTTATTATCTCTTCCCGTCTATTATCTCTTCCGAATTCCTGCTTTTATGCAGCAAACGCAAATAGTTATCAATCAAATTTTCCCTTACAACTCACACACTAGCTCACACACATACACAAACTACACATCCCTTGTTTCCTGTTTGAGTGAATTTCGTCAGGTTTTGGTTAAAAACAGACTTTTCACTCGTCCACGCTCAGATTGATTTTCGATGAAATGCGTTAAAATGTCTTTTCTTCACCCAACATGCTGACAGGTTAAAGAGGAATAATTACTGTTAATACGTTTGTGACTGATTCATCTGTAATCTGCTGGTTGGTGTCATCTCTACGTCTTGTCTTGTCAGTAACGTGACTTGCGGCACATGTCACAGCGACACGCCTTTGCCGTCAGGATCTCAATTTCATCATGGTGGCGGCCCTGAGGGCAATCCAGGCGGACTTTAACCTAAAAGAAGGCAGACAGAGATGACAGAGATGAGTGAGGATGGGAAACGATAAAAACGATCCTCGAGCGCTACCCAGAATTCCCTGCTTTCACCTTGGCGTCCTTGCTGATGGTGCAGCACCGTGAAGCAGAGGTGATGTTGTGGGTGAAGTTGGAGGCCACCAGCACAGAATACCTGGACGGGAAGGCACTGGACTCACAGTAGCCCACGCAGGCGTAGACCTGATGGGTGCCTTTACAGGTCCCACGGCGGTCACTGCGGATGGTCACGTTGAAGGCTGGAGGAGAGAGAGAGAGGGAGAGAGAGGGAGAGAGAGAGAGAGTGAGAGAGAGAGATTATTGGTTATTGGAAGTTACTGGAACGTGAGAGTGTGTCAGTGCCGTTAATAACTTACGGTACAGGTGACACCCTGGGGCGAGGCCTTCGTAGCTCCAACCAATGGGAGAGAGGAGCAGCAGCAGTGACATCACTGGCAGGACGAGGAGGCAGAGGTGGGAGAGGACGCACAGCGACATCTGGTTGGCGGCCTGGAGGGAGCACAGAGGACGGTAAAGTCCAAGGAAAGGAAACCCCCATCCTAAACTGGGTGAAACCCCCATCCTAAACTGGGTGTAACCCCCATCCTAAACTGGGTGAAACCCCCATCCTAATCTGGGTGAAACCGTGTGTTCGATCCATCACCCCATCGGGTTTACAGAGTCCTGGGCCAACCGTGTTCCAGGACTCAAACTCACAGCAAGAAGGTCATGGTTCAAGTCCTGGGTCAAATGTGGTCCAGGACTCAAACTCACAGCAAGAAGGTCATGGGTTCAGGTCCTGAGCCAAATGTGGTCCAGGACTCAAACTTACAGCAAAATGGTCATGGGTTCAGGTACTGGGCCAACCGTGGTCCAGAACTCAAACTCAGAGCAAGAGGGTCTTGGGTTCTAGTCCTGGGCCAAACGTGCTCCAGAACTGAAACTCACAGCAAGAAGGTTGTGGGTTCGATTTCTGTG
>OMNV01000102.1:9923-36362 GCA_900303265.1 Brotula barbata | reverse complement strand
ACCGTGTGTTCGATCCATCACCCCATCGGGTTTACAGAGTCCTGGGCCAACCGTGTTCCAGGACTCAAACTCACAGCAAGAAGGTCATGGTTCAAGTCCTGGGTCAAATGTGGTCCAGGACTCAAACTTACAGCAAAATGGTCATGGGTTCAGGTACTGGGCCAACCGTGGTCCAGAACTCAAACTCAGAGCAAGAGGGTCTTGGGTTCTAGTCCTGGGCCAAACGTGCTCCAGAACTGAAACTCACAGCAAGAAGGTTGTGGGTTCGAGTTCTGAGCCGACCCTGGTCCTATCACTGTGTAGTTTTCATGTTCTCATCGTGTCTGTGTGGGTTTTCTCCAAGTACTCCGATTTCCTCCCACCTCCCAAGACAGCAGCTTAGGTGAATTGGAGTATCTAGATTTCCCATAGGTGTGAATGGGCGTGTGATTGAGTATTGTTCTGCATGTGTCAGCCCTAACTGGTGACCTGACCAAGGGGTCCCTTGACTTTCATTCAAGGACTGCTGGGCTAGGTTCCAGATTCACTGTGACCCTGACATGGATGAACCCTACAGATAATGGAGGGGTGGATCCCAGGACCTCCTGATCTTAAACTGATGTCAGCGTCACACAGATGTTTTACTTCATCAAAAAGCTATTTGAGTTCTGAACTGAAAATGTGGAAGAATCCTTGTTTTCCGGAGTGAAACCTTTCACTGCTCTTATCTCTTCTCTCCCAGGTGATTTCCCATCGTGCTCGTCTGCCTGTGCGTCAGTCATCTCAGCTGATGTGAATAAAAACAATGAGCTCTTCATATCAGCCTGAAGTAACAGCAACATGCTGACACACGCACACACACACACACCCACCCGTACATACACACACGTGGGCTACACAGGAATCAGATACACACACGGATCCTTGCCCAGCATCCACACACACACAGAGACGCACGTGACCGCTCACCCACACACACTCCAACACGTGTATAAACAATAAAGTCATGTTTTCCTGGGAATTTGGTGATCCTGGCCTTTGACCCCTAAAATGGCAGCTCTTTCCAGTGGTGATTCTCCCAAGGAATGCTGGGAATCACCGCTGTGATGGCGGAAGAACCCCTGGGACACCATTAACACCAAATTAACTGTTGAGGACCGTGTGTGTGTGTGAAGCTGAAGGAAGCTGGTTGGACGGGGAAATGCCCGACTCTTTCCTCTTATGTGGGATTTCCACGCCTGAAGGTTTGGATCGTGGAAACTGGGTGCTAAGTACGCGGCTCTTTGGGGGCCGCCACTGGGGGGTCTGCTGATGAGTGTTTTCAGGAAACACCAGGTCAACAATAGATCAGATGCCCTACTGAACAGGGGGTGCGGAGGATTAGTTCAAGAACCGAAAGAGCTAAAACGATGACAAACACAAAGTCAAACACAACTTTTCATATCTAAAAACTCCAGCGCTCACACATACACACTACACACACTGAGCATCCAGGACTGATCTGGGATTCACAGCAAACCGGCAGATTTTACAGCAAAGTCACCAAAGTGCTGCAGGGACCTGAGGTTAGTCTGGATTTCAGCATCCACATGAACCTCAGACATTCACCAATGAATTCAGAACAGAACAGATCAGGGTGACGTCTAAAAATGTAGCACATCTGACATCAATATCTGTCAATCAGCAACAAAGATGCATCACTGCTCAAATTCATGTTGACATCTGAGATTAAATCCATGTGTTAATGACATATTTAAGATGTTAAAATCATAATTTTAAGGATAATCTGGTTCATCTTAAAGTGAACCAAACCCTCAAAATACTTCACTCACTCACAAACTGCAAAATTTAGTTCAACGTCGAGCAACAATTTGCAAAAAAATTGTAAAATATCAAAATATGTTTGTAAGAACAACAAAAAAAAATGACAAGATGTGATTATGGTTTTGATGAAATATTTCTCTCAGATTTACAAACATGTGAATTTCCAAAAAGAGGTTTTCCTGACCGCTACCATTTAATTCAATTCAATTCAATTCATTCATTTAAAGGTGCATTCCACCAAAACAGAAGAAGATGCTCCCATGTATCTCAGGTTTGAAGAGAAAAAGATGAAGCGTGCTTACCTGCAGACGGAGAGAACAGCGTGGAGTCTGGAAGAGCACGGGGCAGGTGTGTCACCTGACAGGTGTGTACGTATGTGTGTGTGTGTGTGTGTGTGAGTGTGAGTGTGCACTCTGAGCCTCACACTGGAATATAAGTAAGTCAGGTAAGATCAAGGGCACTTATAGCTCTGGACACACCCACAATTAAAGAGTGTGTCTCTGTGTGTGTGTGTGTTGATCTTTTTTTCTACAGGTCCCCCTTCTCCGTCTGTCTTAAACACATGTGAAACTTCAAATGAAAGTGAAAAAGCCCAATCTTCTCCTCTGTCTCTTCCTTTTTGGCTGTTTTGGGATCCCTGCGTCCGTCTGGCCTCCTCCTCCTCCTCGCTCTCTGTTTTAAACCTTTAGGGGGACGCTGTGACACAGAGGAAAAGTCGATAGGTTTTCCATCAACGCACCGCCACAATAGTGAGAAAACAAGCAGCTTTATCTCACACACACACACACACACACACACACGTGCAGGCACACATGGATGAATGTATACAGGCAAAGAGATGACACAAACACAGACATGCACACACACACTTGTGCATGCATGTGCAAAAACACACAGGAAATATTATTGTAGGCCTCAAGTGCCACTTGTTATACACTGCAAGTGGATTAATAAGTGGAGCTGAATGGCAAATCAAAGTGAGACACACACACACACACACACACACACACAGACACGGCAGTCTGTGTTTTCCATTTGTGGCTGAAGGAGGAAGGGCAGGGTCGGGTCAGAAGGTACTGTGGGTTTGGGTCAGCCGTGTGTGTGTGTATGGTGTGTATACTGCATTGTGGGGACGCCTGGCTCTGCTTCCTCTCCATCCTCTGTTTACCATAGCAACCACCTTGTCTCATAAAGTCCGTTCCTTTAATAGGCCTGAACCTGAGATGTTTTTCTCAGATTCCTGCAGCAGTGTTTGACATGTGACACCGAGGGGCTATTTATTCAAAATGTTTATCAGACAGCCTCAGTCACAGTTACAGTCCGATGTGTGTCAGCTTTCATAAACTGCATGTTTCCATAACAACAGGACTTCTCATTGGTTCTACATTACAACTAACTGGGAAAACAGACAGAACGGCGGTCAATGACGATCGGGAGCCGAAGAACTAAATGTACAGTCAAATTGTGAACTTATAAGAAAAATGATGAAGTTATCTGTGCCTCTAAGATGTTTTCAGTGATGTTGTCAGTGTCGTAACCACCAGACGATGGCACTGATAGTTGCTAGGTCATTTAATTTAGGAGGTTTTGTGCTGTTCGCCTGTCCTCCAGTGTATCATCTGAGTAGTCAATATAGATTCATGCATGTGGTCCTTTATCAGGAGAGCCGAACATCCACACTTTAACAACTTTGAAATGCTAAATGGGAGGAAACCCATTTTAAAGGCAACATTTGGTGCTTGTTAATCATAAAAGTTACTTTTTTAGATTTTTTATTTCAACTTTAACACCAAAGACCGAAAGGACAAAAATAAATTGAACCGCCGTCAACATTACAGTTTACTTACAGAAACTTTAAAGCTTATTAGAGAGAATAGGCACACACACATACACACATACACACACACACACGCCTTGTAAGGAAAACACAATTATCATCTTATGGCCCCTCTACCCCAAACATTCCCTCGTTATGTCAATGGAAAACGGAATGTATGACATCATCACCTAAACCCCCCCACCTAAACACAGACACACGTGCACCCACACACACACACACACACACACACACACAACTATTAGTGTGTTGACTGTAAATTACATGAATGACCACACTGTGTGTTTCGTCTGATTCCATGCCAACCAGAGAGAGAGAGTGAGAGAGAGAGAGAGAATAGCCCCAAGAGGGGACAGAATGAGACGTGAATGAACTGTGTTAAACTGGAGACTCTCTCAGCGTTGAATCTCTCTCACACACACACACACACACACACACACACACTCACTGGAGCGGTGTGAGTCAGCGGGATGACTGATGTTTGTGTCGCTCAGCGTCGCCCTCGGCTCCCTTGGAGACGGTGGCGTCTTGAATAACTATAATATCATTAATGTGTCCGCTTCCACTCCTGCCCTGTTATTTTAAGATTTTGTGTGTGCGTGTGTTTGAGAGGATGGCATAGTTGTGCATGCGTGTCATGATGTGTGTGTGTGTGTGTTTTTTAAGTTCACTATGGTGCAGTTTAGTGCACGCGTGCGGAGGACATATCAAGCAGGAAATTGTGAATGAGTATCTGGCTTGTTGTATGTGTGTGTATTTGTGTGTGTGATTGTCAGTCAGAGTCTTAGTGTGACACACGCACAAACACACAGCTGCGCATGCTAACTTGATTTTGTGACTTGAATCAATAATTCCGATGAACATTTAAAGATCATTTGAGTTTAAACACACTCTGTGCCCTTTACCACAGTGATGATCTGTGAACAACACACACACACACACACACACACACAAAGAGAGAGAGCACTTAGTTAATTTAGACTGACATGAGGCGGGAGGGAGACAGAGAGAGAGAGAGAGAGAGAGCAGTGGAAATATTAAGAGAGGGCTCATATTGTCTGCAACAAATTACCTGCATAAGACCGTGGAATGTCTTCATGTTAGGTCATCGACCACTTCAAACACTGAGGAAGGACAAAAACATTTGGATAAATTAATGATCAAACATAACAAATCAATCAAAAGTGAATGAGTTTGTTACCTGATGAGCGGAACAAATGTTGCTGAAATAAAAGCGATAGTTTCCGAACCCGCACGTGTTGGGACAAAACTTGGACTTGGTTTAAGAACAGGAGCACCAAGAAACATTATTGGGATCAATAAACAAATCAGAGATCGTTTTAAAGATTTCTCCAGCTTTCAATCACATCACTTGGAATCAAAATCGGTTTGACTGAACATCCCAGCTGATGAACGAACCAAACAGACATCAGATGGTGCTGAACGTGGCCCCGTTAAACTTTATTTAGTTTGATTTCACTTCAGGACAAAATGATTTTTACACTAAACCGGAAAATGGGTAATAAACACAGCCACAATCTACAGCATCTGACTATGACAACAGCAACATTTATTTCTATGATACAAAAGAACCAATCAAACATTTCACCCAGAGGTATTGAAGATTTACATATCTTGGCACGTTTAACGCTGCATAACTGGACAAAGATTAAATAAAATAAATTCAACTTCCTTCTCCAATACGAGCATCATTCAGAGTACATCACAGTCTATCACTGAATGGACACCTCCAAACAGGAAGAACTATTTATTACTAACAACAACTGGGACCGGTAAAAACCCCTGACTCACGGCTGTGGCTTCCATGATCCTTTGAAGAATGACAAGGAAGAAAATATGTATCTGCAAAAAGACAGAAAGAAGAGACAACGACCGCGTCAGCATCGGTGAGAGAGCGAGACGGAGGAGATGCTTCACGTCTGACATCTCTCTAATCCGACGGTGTGTTATTAATGCTTTACTACATGTCAGAGTTCATCCATCCCAGGTTATTGATACAGGGCTCCTTCACACCCTGCATTAAAATGAGATCTTTACTGCTGCTAGCTGATGTTATCTAAATAATGATAATGTTTTTGTTGTCTGGATTCATCCTGCGTCGCTACGCTGCGTGTTCCTATTGTTTATCCAAGGTTTTCACCGGGACCATCACAGTCTACGATCCAGGTGTAGTCAGAGCAATATAGAAATAGAACTGCAAATACGACGTACATTAGTTGAGCAGGTCTTAAAATGACCCTCACGGGGACGTCCGAGCCCCCATTGGAGTGCAGAGCTTCACTCTCCTTTCTCCTACAGCCTGGATGTGTTACCAAGCTGTAGTTATAGTTATGTTTGTTCCAGATGGGAAGAGGTTTTAAAAATGTAAACATTTGTGTCTGTTTGGACACAGTATGACAGATGAGTGTCATTTTCAGAGTTACAGCCGAGTTTAGAGGACTAGGATGCAAAATGTCTCTTGGTCCAAAGCTCTGATGTTTTCACAAACGTGACGGTTTTTTCATTTTGCATTTTCCAGCTTGTTGCAAAGAAAATGATGTCATTTTCTTTATCTGGATGCATAAGGACAGGTGAAGCCATGGTGTCAAAACCTGAACCAGGAGTCCCAATACCAACCTGAACAGTTGGGTGAAAATGCCAGACTTTACAGGAAGCCCCGGAGCAGCTTCAGTACGTTCTTCATCATCCTCTTCACCTGAGTCGACCTGGCTGTGGACATCCAGGTGGGAGTGAACTGAGCACGGGGTTCCTTCCTGTGGGAAAGACAGTAGACGTGTCACACTGTTTCCTGTATATAATTATTTTCACTCTTTAAATTATTTCACTTTTTAAGGTTTGTTCAGTTGAGCAGTGATTCAGTCATAATTATTGCAGATAAAAATCATTTTTCATTTTACAACAAACAAACATGGAGGAAAAAAGGAAGCAGGAAGGAAAGCTAAGTGTGGACAAGGGTACATACAGGAACACACACACACACACACACACACACACACAGAGTCTCATCTAATTCTATTATTAACCTGTTCACACTTGTTATCCTACCGGTCTGCACTATTGTTGGCCTTAGGCTGCAATAAAGACAGAGAAACTGCAAGTGTGTGTGTGTGTGTTTATATGTGGTTGAGAGGAAACGATCAGGGGTTGGTGTGTGTGAGAGCCAGAGGAACATAGAGAGTGTGAGACAACCTCTCAGAGAGCTGAGAAAGTTCATGAACATGTGCGAGTGTGACCAATCATTTGAGGGACGTAAAGATCATAAGTTCAAATCATCACCCGTCCATCGTATCCGCCGTCCTCCATCACCTTCTTCTCCACGTGCTGACTGTTCAGGTGTGCTCTGCTGTGACACAGAAACAAGACGTTTATTCATACTTTGAACAGGATAAGAGCGGATCTGTCTTTACACAACACAAATGAAAAAATAACAGCAATAAAAACGCAGCGGCACGGGTTCGATTCCTTTGCCGTGTGTTATCCTCTCTCTCTCAGCCCTGTCCTCCCTCTCTACTGTGACTAACAGAATAAAGCAGGAAATGCCAAAAAAAAAGAAGAAATCTAAAAATCTAACGCATGTTGATTCTGAATGATGAGTAATTTATGATGAAGATGAGTAATATTTATCAAAATGATACAAAACTGGACCTCCGTTATTCTCATTAAGAAACAACACAACATTGTCTGTTGCTGAACAAACTGTATCATTTGTCAGCCTCCGCCTTCCTCAGGAACAAACTATGGAAGAGGACTGGAGCCAAAAATAAGGAAAAACCCATTCAGAAAAAAAACTTTTATATCAGAATTCCGAGATTAAAGTTCTAAATCTCCTCAGGAAGCCTTTTTTCCCCCCAAACCATTTCTGAGAAAGAATGATTAAAGCCATCTTTTCTGTGCTCACTTGTTCTTGTTTCTTGACACTCCGTTCTTTTCTGTTCAATTTTTTCCACTAGATCAGACACAGAAACACACCATCCGTCTCAGCAGGGCGTCATGTACACACACACACACACACACACACACGCACGCGCGCACAGGCTTTATCGTTGTTACAATGCGTGAGTGTGTTTCATATTTTTGATAAACTTGTGTGTATGAGTTGTGTGTATGGTTTTGAACAACATGTACTTCTCTGTGTCAGTGTGTGTGTGTGTGTGTGTGTGTGTGCCTGTGTGTGTGAAACTGATTTCCTCTGAAAAGGTAATGATGGTTGCAGGATGTTTACACAGTGTGTGCATCCGAGTGTGTGTTCCTTACTTTTGAAAAAGGGAGACAAATATGTTTCTACAAGTTAAATGCCAATGAAGTGTGTGTGTGTGTGTGTGTGCGTGTTCATTTTAAATTATTATTTTCACCCCACTGACCTGTCAAAGTGATTGAGCTGGCACCCATTGGCCTCTCATCTATTTCATGACGGCAAGAATCACTGGAGCGTGGTGTGTGTGTGTGTGTTTGTGTGTGTGTGTGTGTGTGTGTGTGTGTGTGTGCGTCAGAATGGATACGATTGAATGTAAATGACTTCATGAATTAGAATAGTCATCTTCACTTTTACAGCAGCGGGGCTCATACAGATGTTGACCAGTACATTTCCATGACTTCCCCCCGACCTTTGACTGATGAACTTAGACCGAGTTTGAAGAATACAGACAAAACATTGACCTCACATAAGATAAACGATGGATGAGCATTCAGAGCTAACATTTAAATTGGAAAACAAGAATGTTATTTGCCACGTTTTAATGTAAACAAGCTGTCAAGAATGACTTACAGATCCCTCAATTTCAAGCAAAGAATGATTGACGTGTTGCATAATTATATAAATTTGCCTATTTTTGTGTATTGTATTGACAAATGGCATTTTTGCTTCTTTATAACAAGTATAATATGAATTACGAGGTCTAATTTAAAGATGAGAGCAGACGGTCACAATATGTCATGGAGGAGTTTAACAGGCATCACAGATTAAATCATGGACTTTTTCAAAACAATGTTTATTTTTTTCCAGAACTTCCAGAGCTGTATGAACCCTGCACCATGTGTAAACACAGGTGTGTGTGTGTGTGAGAGAGAGAGACAGTCGTTTGAATATGCCACCTCTCATGGCTCTAATCGTCTTCAGCAGTGCACATCGCTGCAGTTCAGGTAACAAAAAAAAAGAGAAATCAAGAGGATTTACAACATTTTGCAAATTACTGAATATGCAGAAAATGCATATATGTAGTACTCTATGTGCGCATTCTTACCTATGTTTCAATAAAATGTGATCTAGGCCAAATCTTAGTACCCGACCATGGTTGTTCTTGTGTATTATTTTCCCCTGTAACTCGTGTGCTGGCTCAGTATAACCACAGCTGAAGGTCCCTGATTCCGTCTCTCTTTGCCTCCTCTGTCTTTGTCTTGTATCATCCAGTATATCTTTAGAGCTCCCTTTCACAAGCTCTGGATTCATTAAGCAACCGATGCCACTATTTCCCTAAGCAGACGCAAGATATTTGATGAGTGGGGTGGATGATAAGGCTGGGAATTATTTTTGGATATCATTGATGTCAAATATGAGATCTTGCCTTGGTAGTTACAAAGTAAAATTACGGAAAAATACTAAATTTCAAGACTTGTGAGTATAAACAGTCTGAATTGTTCAGATGAAGCAGTGCAGGTTACAGCAGAATCACTCACCCAGTCGCAGAGGTTGGAGTCGCCTCCATGTCCGGGATTAAGTCCTTTATTATGGCCTCCTCTAGTGGTGAATCTCTCCGCCTGCGCTTTGATTGTGGTGTGAACATGGAGCGTCTCAGCTCTTCATCTTTGTCCTTGAAACACACACACATGCAGTCCAGTCTGTGGTCACATTAGTGTTGGTGCTGTGTTATACTCTACGGAGCAAAACCACAAACTATGGGCTCAGAAATGACCACAGAATTGAGTCAACCCTTCTCTCTTCTGTCTGTCTGTCTGTCTGTCTGTCTGTCAGGGATGTTGTGGACAACATTAAATTATGGATGTGATTGTGCTACTGTATATAACTTGGGCACACGGAGTTCCTCAAGTTGTTTCATTCAGTGATACTAAGAATCCAGTTTTAGAGAGAATCCACCTGTAGTCTCTGTGTTTCTCCTCCTGGTGTCCTCCTCTCCTTTGTTTGATCTCCTGAAAGATGACAAAGCCACGTGAGGCAAAATAGAGCTCACCATATCTGAACAGAATCGGTATGTACACATTCAGACAGTCAATCAATCAGTCCAGAGCTCCACAACTCATTTCTTGCTGCACAGCAATCAGTCATCCATCACTTTGGAGGAGTGCTCTCCATCATCACTCTGACTGGATGTTTCTGTACGTGTCCGTCCTCACCGTACAGCCTGTTGTTCTCCAGGTAGACGGTAACAATAAATGGGTACGCTGCCAGCGTCTCCACACCAGGTCTGAACTTCACCGTAAATGGTCTCTCCCACCGCTTCTTATCTGGTAGTTACAGTTAACCAAAGACAGCAAACTTCTATCAAAACAACCACTTTGATCAGCATCTTTCATTTTTGTTCATCGCACTGTGCTGAGCTACTTGCTACCATTTACTAACATCTGATAAAGAATTAACAAACACTGCAGTGTGAATGCTGCATGTGAGTGTTGTTCCCATGTTATCATACTACCTGCATTTGTCCACAACACTTAAGTAAAAGCAAAATTAAATTAAGCAAAAGTGTGAGACGGCAGACATATTGAGAAGAAAAGTGAAGGGTACTTTTATTACTATATGACTTATTTTGGTGGAAAATGACATAGATAACAGTGTGGATGATAGATGGGTGAATGCATGAATAAACTTGTGACTTTTAAGTGAAGGATACAAGGGAAAACATTGAAGTGGGCGCTGTAGAAGGGTTCAAGGCTGTCCAGGTTGGCAAGAATCGTCCTGATGATGTTCTGAAAGGGAGAGGGAAGGGATGCTTGCAGGAATGAGTGAATGAACGGATGAATGAATGCCGATTAAAGCGTCCATCATCACCTCCAGCTCCTGGTTGATGTCCTTGCCTCCCATCAGTTGCTTCCCACTGAAACATATATTGCACAGTGTACGACACGTTTACGTCACATTCATATCTGATCATACGCCTCATTCGGTTGTGGTGATTGTAACATTATGCAGATCTTTTCTGTAAAACACACACACACACACACAGCAGGTCTGTGTTGAACCAGGAAGCATGCCAAGGCCTTTAAGGCGGGTGTACAGGGTCTGACTTCTAACACATCCAGAGATGAGCATTAAGATTGGAGTAAGAAAGAAGAAAACACATTCCTGTGTCTATAGCCCGAAGCCCAGACATCTCTCCTTCGGTGTTTGAGATTGCTGAACATTTGCTACTTTGCTTTGAAGAATCTCAAGCAGGAAAGAGGAAATGGAAGGACGGCATGATGGGAGGCTGGAACTTAGATCAATAGCCTATACTTTCTCTTGCCTGGAAGTGCTTATCCTGCTGATTTGAGACCTTGTTGAGCTTTACTGATATTAAGAAAGGCTGTGTGGAGTGAAAAGGAAAGGGAAAATGGAGAAAGAAAATTACTGTCATTGATGTAGTCATTCTGAACAAGAGCTGCAGTGAAAGGAAACCTGGTTCAAGCCTCGAATGGGAGTTTTGTCGGTGGTGGTCTTGAGACCCGATTTGGGGCTAACGTGAACTTGAACGTAACTGTGCTGTCATCCTAACAATAGCCCTGCTCCGACATTACATTTGGAGGCTATTGTACGCTTACAGTATCAAAAGAGATAAGTATGAAGGAAATGAAGAGCGAAGAATAGATCCTAATATGGAAGTAAATGGGGAAGAACAATTTCTGTCTTGCCTACAGCTGCTGCCTCCAATGATCTTGAACTTGTAGACATAACTGCCGGCTTTGAAGAAACGAGTTTCGGGAGCATGGAAGGAGAAGGCCTGAAGTGGCATGGCTGAGATCAATTGATTTGGTCTACAGGACCTGTAAGAAAGATTTTGAAAAATGGGTTTCAAAGAGTGGCACAACAGCACATTGACGAGGTGATTCATAGGAACACGTCCTGGGTTTGAATCCAGAGGGTACTTAATATGGGGGTCTACTATATTCATTTATATAGATATTAAATATGCTAGTAAATTCAGCAAGTTCTCTCATGTTATAAATACCAAAACAGTGTCTCTCTCCATACACACACAAACAGACTCAAAATTACCGTAAAGTCCCACATAAGTAGGAAGCGCGAAGCTACAAACAAGCTAGTATCTCTTTTCAGCTAGCCGTGAGGAGGGAAAACTTTATCTGTCGGTCAAAGCTCAACGCGGATCGTGATTCGTTAGAATTGTTAAAGTCCCGCCTCTCGGTCGTTAAACGTCTGTTATTGGTCAGACATATTTCCAATCAGTGCCATCGCTGAAGATGTCACTATGGTGACGGCGACACACCGCCGAATGGGTGTGCTTCCAGAACCGGCAGATGAATCACGTGACTGTCAGCTGACCACGTGAGGCGGAAGTAAAAGTTGAACACAGTCCACCAACTTTATCTGTGCTGCAGGCAAGGTAGGACGAGTTGTACTTCGTCATCTTTTTCAGTTTTCAGAGATCCAAAAAATGGAGGTGTTGGTTTGGGTATTTTCGTTTCAGACTTTAGTTCAGACTTTAGGACACTCCAATAAAACTATTATATACGCAGCAGACGTAATAGGAATCACAGCAATAAGTCGACGGGTGGAGCCTGATGAAGGTGAAATATGATCACAATATGTTCACAGTCAGCTGAGGACTTCATCAGATATGTATTAGATATGTATTAAATGTCGCTAAATCTTCAGACTCGGCCATACAATCACTTCAGCGTCCAGACCCTTTCACTTTTTCCACCATACAGCAATATTCCAAAATGGTTTCAATTCATTTTCCACCATCAATCTACAAACAGTACCCCAGAATGACCAAACAAAAAGAGCTATTAATCTTCTCTCTCCTCCTCTCTCTCCCTTAGTCCAGCTACGGACCATAAGGAACAAGCACATAAGTGTAAAGGCAAGAGATGTCCTCTTCATCCTCACTCTCCTCCAGCCACTCCGTCCTCCTAAACACGGGGGTTCGGATGCCTCTCCTTGGTTTGGGAACCTACAAGTTGTGTGGTGCTGATGAAGTATTCCAGGCAGTGGATGCAGCGCTGGAGGCTGGTTACCGTTCCTTTGACACAGCAGCCGTGTACAAGAATGAAGCCGACGTGGGCCGAGCCCTAAAGGAACTACTCCCCAAATACAGCCTGTCAAGGGAGGATGTATTCATAACCAGGCAGGTTTTGTGTTTATGGGCTCAATGTGGACCTCATGGTGAATAACCCAGAATGTTGATATGTTCATAATGATTTGTAATAAGCAATGCTGCTGAGTGATGTATGGCTGTATTAGGAACTAAAAGTTATTAAGATTTTGGTTATTGCAGTGTCATTTTACACAGCATAACATTTATGCAAGGATATTACAATTAAATGTTCCATATTTTATTCAGCTGACTTTTTTTGCCTCAAATCTAGTCTAGATTAAATATTGCATTAGAACACTGAATTATTTTGTATTTATATTACATTTTGCTGTCTCAGTATCTTATTTTTTATTCTAAAATGTACATCAGAACAATAGGTTTAGAAAAATAGTCAGTTATAATTGTGCATTGTCAGCTACATTATTTTTCCCATAATTATGGTATAAATCTCCTAGATCTGGGTTTCCCAGTCAGAATTTGCATATGCAAATGTTTTCTTCTCTTCCTCTCTGCAGTAAGCTGGGACCTAAGGATCAGGGTGGGAGTGCCATGGAGGGAGCCCTCCACAGCCTCTCGCAGTTGGATTTGGGTTACATTGACCTCTATCTGATCCACTGGCCCGGCACACAGGGACTTCTTGTGACAGACCAAAAAAACCCAGGTAGGGAGTTTGGAACCGAGTCAGTCAACCGAGCTCATTTATGTCCTTTTTATTTTTAAAGGATTTGAACTAGATACTCACTATAGTTTCCCAATGTGGAAATAAATAATAAAGAACTTCGGCGAATCTAATCAAGAATTTTAAATGAACTACAAGTCTGTACAGACAGATGCTCTGCTAACTAAATGACATGGTTTCAGCCTCTCCTCTCACATTCCTCCTCATTCATTTCGTTCTTCTGGAGTAACATCACTGATTCAACCCTGGTTAATACTTGATTACAGGCAACCGAGCTCAGAGCTGGGCTGCACTGCAGGAGCTGCATGGCCAAGGGAAGTTGAAGGCCATCGGAGTGTCTAACTACACACCAGGACACATGACCGAACTGATACAGAACTGCAAGGTCCCTCCTGCGTTACTGCAGGTAGGATGAACGATCTGTCTGAAAAGAAGAATCATCAGACTACAGACGGCATATTTTAACAATCCGCTTATATCCCGTGTCTAATTCTTTTTCTTCAGGTCGAGTTCCACCCACAGCTGTGCCAGACAGAGCTGAGGAAAGTGTGTGAGGAACAAGGAGTGTGTTTCCAAGCCTACTCCTCCCTAGGGAAAGGAGTCCTGGTCACTGAGCCAGTGGTGATGGAGGTGGCACAGAACTGCGGACGAACACCTGCACAGGTAAACACACGAACACACACTCAGCTCACCTGGTCAGTGGTATGTGAAATACTGCTATTTATTTTAAAATTCTTTTTGTTTCCAGGTCCTGTTGCGGTGGGCGGTGCAGCAGGGCGTCTCGGTGCTCCCCAAATCCTCCAAACCAGACAGAATTAAGAAAAACGCAGAGATTTTTGACTTCACCCTAAGTGACGAAGACATGGACAGACTGTCAGCTTTGGACTGTGGCCAGCGGTGTTGCTGGGATCCCACAGAGGTGCTCTGATGCACACGGCGCCATTCACGATGCCTTAATACTTCAGATAAACAGGATAAACAGGAAATAAACAGGAAGGAAATGCATGTGATTCAATTTCACCTGATGCAAGTTATTTTTAGGAAATGTGGTGTGAATGTACTTGAATGTACTAAAAACTGTTCGTTATATGAGAGGAATTATTGTCCCGTCCCAGGAGACACTGGCATCCCTCTCAGACGTCTGCATTTCTTGCCTCGTGACCAACTGTATTCTTTCCGTAAAAGTTTGTCTCATCGTTGCGTTGAAAGCATTCTCAGTATCGCTGAATTTCAACACTTGCAGAAGAAACTTACTTTAACACCATTCATAAAATTATTTATTTGAGCACAACCAGAAATTTCACAGCAGTATAGAAAATACATTTACAAAAGTCATTAAAAATGAAAAGGAATCCAACAAAAAAAAAAAGGACATATTCAAATGTCTCTGCACACATCGCCAGATTCAAGTAATGTCAAGGATGTTTGCAAAACTCCAGGGCAGGTTTTCTCTCTGTTGTATTCACTGTCAAATATGTGCTGTTCAAAACACTGAACTGAGCGTGGATTCTTTGTGCCATAGCCGTTTTTGTCACAGTCATACCAGTGGTACCACCCTCTTGCTACATTGCTTTTTCTTTTTGTGACGTGGAGCTGTACATTTAAGGCTGTCGTTAGGTAAACAGACATGACTGGCTATGCAGTGTTACACCACGGGTTACGGCAAGTTCACATTTAACCCTTTAAATTTCACCTGAGACTGACGTTCAAGAGACTAAAGCATCTTTGTTTGGCTTTGAGCTTTACACAAAACACCTTATTCGCTTGCAGATTCAACTGAACTACTTGGTGAAATGATTACCCTGTGTGAGTGTGATATCGTATTAAAATCACAAAATTTTTCCTTTCTTTTGAGGTCTAACTGATTTGTTTGTTTTGGAACTTTAACAGCAGATACAGATGGAATAGACAGTTTAATCAGTCCATCTGTGCAGCCAGGTGAAGCGAAGGCTGTTCAACGAGTTAGACTTGAATATTAAAAAAAGGATTGGTTCCATTCAGGCGATCTTGAATTCTCCCCGTATGACTTTGTGTTGTAACGTGTATAAAACAGGTTCAGAAAAGCTATGAAAAACATGAAACCAGTGTATTTCAAAGACAATATAAATCCACTGGAGCACTTAACAACCCCACCCCGAAGGTCTCCAAGAAGAGAATAAGACACCAAACAAACCAATTTGTTGTTAGATCAACACTGCTCCCCCAAAACCTTGGCAGTTTTCTTACCCTTTAAGACGCAAATGACTCCAGATGCCACATTTACACCCAGAATTTTCTATCTTTGTCGATTTGATCACTTAGCCAGGCTCTAAATCCATTGTCTACATGCACTGCCGTCTGAGTAAATGAGACGACTGTTGTTTTGGCTCCTTGTACAGCACTTAATTCATCAACATATTTAAATATACACATCAACATTTATCCCGAGTCCCACAGATTGTACACTGCCTATTGCTAGGTCGAGCAAATTTATAAAAAGTACAACAACCTCGTAAAATAATGTTCTGATTAATCCGTGTTGCTTTTGATTCTCAATCCTGCCACTCATTAAAATATCAACAAAATATGTACACATTGAAATCAACAAGTCAGTATTGATTTTCTTGCTCATCCAAGGCTTTAAGGATTCATATCGGTTTGTGCTTTTATAGGTATTTCTAATGTCTCTGTATTTTAATAATCTAACCCTGAAGTTCTCCTTACAAAAGATACTTTATCTGCACCATCAGAGATTGTCTTTGTAAAAGATTGTAATTTCTATGATAAAACTCCAGATATAAAGCGATCAATGATAGTCTTTTTTTATCGGGGTACGGTTGTGTGTATGGTACTGATCAGTAAACTGGATAAGGGCCAGGTTGAATACTTAATAAAAACCTTTCTTTTTCTTTCTTCTTCGTCACTTAATGTTTTGTCTGTTCTTCAATTAAGGCAAAGTAAGCCGCATATAGGATGGCATTAACAGGAAGTACACCAGTCATATAGACATATAGGATCACACCAAGTTGCCATCTGAATGAAGACAGACGTGATATCTGTCACAGCCTAAAAAATCACTGACTATATTTTGTTGAAGAGTAATAATTTTATCATTTCTACACGAAATGATTTCATTCAATTCTGAATGACCTGAATTAGCCAAGTCATGCAATCAAATTACAGCGTCAGCAATATTATCACACAATTAATCCAAAACTATCTGAAGAATAAGAGAGAAGAAGACAGGTTTTAACAGCATTCCAGATGGTCTCATGTAGTGACATGTTTTGATTTCAGTGTGTTTATCTCTCCATCTATATTGCATAGTAGTGATGGGTGAGATATCTGAAATGATGAGTCTTGAACCAGAGCTCGCATTTCTGTTCTACGTTCTATTGTCTTCTATCCTCCTCTACTTCCATTTCTAAGCGTTATCTCTGTTCTTAGTTACCTCACCTCCCACCATCTCTATTTGTTCCTCTCTTTTTCTGTCTCACTGCATTTAGCAACAGTTACAGTAGTGCGTTTGGCTTGTGTTTTCACACTCAGTCATTTTGTGACTAGAATGTAATCCCTCCTGGTTTCTTTCTCCATCCTAGCCTGGAATTCGTCCCTCTGTTGTACTGTGGATGCACGTGGTCCCTGTCTGTTCGGGCCAATTGGCCAACATTGCTAACGGTCTTCTCCTCAAGCCTGTGTGAGCTCTGCTCACTTCTAAAGTCGCAATGGGCTATCAAACAAAATTATTCAAAATCACAACCAACACAAACACAATTTTCAAAAAGTGGTTTACCAATCAAATTAAACTGACAAATCTGGGATGGGACGTAATAGATGGACCTCAGTTTGACTTACATCCCACCCACTCATTTCCTGTCTGGATCTCTCAAATCATCCCTGTGTCACTTTCTACTTAGTGCAGTTCGTGTTGTTCTGGTCAGGATTGATCTCCAGGCCTCCCATTATCATCTTTTCACCTTGTATCGCCCTTTCCTCCTCTGTCTGGGCCTACTCAGTGCGGGGAGTGTGGTTTTCGTGGTGGTTGTTCTCCACCTCTGTCTCCTGGTGGCTGAAGAGGTAACTCCACCAGGTTTTGGAGTGGCGCATCTGTTTGCTCGAACCACCACCCTTTATCTTCTTCATCTCCTGCACAGATCACAGGAAAGAATGAAGAACAAGATAAGATCCAATCCTGAAAGTCTCAAGGACGAGGCATTCTGAGGCAGTACACGTCAAACTGAGCAGCATTTATTAAGTAATAATATATAGTCCATTCCTGGCAAACCTGAACCTAATCATCCAATCAAAACCACTATGGCCACGTCCTAATCAACAAACCAACTGTTTTTATTCTTGTTTTCCCTGTTTTGTGATGTCATGCCTCACACAGACATGCCATGATCTTGCACTCTTTCTTTTTTATTAAAAAAAAAAACCCCTTTTAAATCATCCCTCTCCCCTTTTCCTCCATCTACTTACCCCTCTGTCTAGCAACGTGTCAAACTCATCACTCATTCTCCGTAGCTGCTGGCCATATTTCTTAGCCGCCCAGAGGGCAGGGGGTGCTGACTTCGACCTTCCCCTGAATGGAGCTCCGTCAGCGGATGTCCCTTCGTCTTCCTCCTCCTCCCTGGAGATAGTCCAGACATGGGACTCGGAGTTCAGCCTGCTCCGACCGCTCCCTACGTGATGAGAGAGAGGGGTGAGGTGGTGATGTTCATCTGATGATGCATTAGCATAAGGAAGCAGGAGATGGGTAATAAAAATGAAGAACAGACAGCAATACCACAGCTGCTGCAGAAAATTATAAGACTTCTTCCTGGCAATTTGATTCAATTATGTTTAAACTCTGAATTCAGAAACAGGACTATGGAAACTTAATTACACTAAGTGGAGTACAGGAAATGTAGGATCTCAAAAACTGTGTTTTAAGAAGGAAAGGAAGAAGGAAGCTTTAAATATGACCCATTTTTACTGGTTCAATATTTTAGTCGTGCTTGTTGACAATGATCAAACTCTTGCTTATTACATAAATTTGTCCACAACAATAACACATATAAATCTACAGATGATGGTCAAAATGCACGAGCAGCTCAACAGGCACCATGTGTGGAGTGGAAGATAATCGACTACAGCCAGGATGAGTGCTGGAATGCTGCTATCTTATGGGGTTCTCTCAACTCAGAGAACCTTTTTTTTTAAATACACAAATTCCTGGAGAACCTCACGATGAAAGGAAATGTTGTTGTTGTTGTTTGCCTTGGAGCAGTAAAACAGACATTCTGTCTTGTATTCCTCTGTGTCTGTGTCTAATGAATGAGGGGCTGTCTGGTGCAGTGTGTTACTTGAACCTGAACAACCCCAGCAGGAGGAACTAAAGCGATTTAAGTGATATGACTTTGCTTGGAGCGGTTGATGAAGTCTCCAGAGGACACTGGAAGTTGCCAGTCTTGTTTCCTAAGTTCTTCTCAGTGGACCTGCAACATCCTACTGTGTGCCCTCCTACCTCGCATCCTGAGATCAGGTATCGTAAGCTGGTGGTGTTGTGGATTGTCCTGCTCCCGCTCGGTTTCTGGCTCTTCTACCTCTGAGGTTTCTGAATCACTGCTGGAAATATTGAAGTTTGCAGCCATCGTGACATCTGAAGGAATGTGTTGTATAAAATGAAATTAGGGTGGTCAGACAGAAAACCCTAAAGATGGCACAGAACTTATCATAACTATCACATTTTACCTGGAACTTTGACACAAGACAAATATGCAAATAAAGGATTCAATTTTAGTTATGCACTGTATTACCATTTTACATTGAAGCTTCACCTGAGTTAATTATTCAGTTATGATAAAACGGCATCATCTATCGTATCGCTGATGCTGTCCCCGTCCATCCCACCCTGCAGGCTATCTGCGCCGTCCTGACAGTCCAAAGGTCTCACTACGGCGTAACAACCGGCGAGATAACCGAGTTGTTTAGAGTGTCAACATCATGATATAAATCGATAACCCACTTGATGTTCCACTTATTAAACCGTCCAACGCTGTTCGATCAACACTTCCACTCGGTCCGTTTGTGTTGTTGTTGACTGAGGAGGACAAAAGAAACTTCCCACAGGGCGGAAGCTGCTGCGTTAGCTAACAGCGCGGCTGAAGAAAGACAACAAAAAGAGTTCCTTACCCGAATACGTTCAAACGTTAATCCAAAAAGTGCAGCCGTGACTTTATCCCGCGTGATTCGACCGCTGTTGTTTTGTTGATGTTATCGGCGTGTTGTCTTTTCGCTGTGGCGAACAGTTTAGCTCGGCTCTCGCCCAATCGTCGCGCGAACTGCTCCGCCGCGGCGCGCTGACGTCACTGTTGCGAGCGAACACTGGGCTTGGGCTTTGTTTATCACTATGGCCTGCCGTAAAGCGTGGTGTAGAGGCGCAGCGGTATTGTCAGACCCCAAACTCCGACTGCAGCACATTTAGTTATTTATCGTTTGTCATAGATTCTGCTGTCTTTATCTCAGGAACCGTAAAAGTAAGTTTCAAAATCTCTCACCGTATTCAGACAAAAACATAACGCTAACTTGCCTGATGGTAGCGCGATATCATTACTACATTTAAAAAAACAGTAAAAGGCACAGAAAATAAATACTTTTTTCCGCGGTTCCTTATGTATGTCCGCATGCATCATATACAGTATGTCACCACTGTAGGTGAAGATTCTCTGTTATTTTTGATACTTTGGAAAACGTGTAACAGTTTGGACACAAATGTCAAATTTTCATTCAATTAGCGCACATGTGTCGACCAATATCCTGGAGTAATTTTTTAGATTTGCTCACCAGCACAGTCCAACAGCGTTAAATCCCCACAATGCATTGGAAGCATAACCGTTTGACTCATTGACCCTCTGAATGCTGCTATCTTTGAGCTGAGTTAAATGTTGGAAAAAAAAGCTGCTGCAATTCCGTTGCGTCCATTTATTAAGATAAGTATAAAGTTAAAAAAAAGGATAAGTGCAAAATTTTTGGTCCCAGACACGCCTTCTTCAAGTCCCAGACACGCCTCCTTCAAGTCCCAGACGCGCCTCCTTCGCGTCCGAGAGAGGCCCACTTCAGTTTCCAGACGCTCCTCCTTCTAGTCTAAGAAACGCCTCCTTCTGGTCCCAGACACGCCTCCTTCACCAACGTTAAGTGAGTGGCCGTTTTCCCAATTTGCTGACTCACTTGAGCGGGCTGAGACCTGCAGGCAGACTCAAAGAAGACTCGAACGCAAATGAGACTGGTGCCAAAGCTGGGACCTGAACTGAGGCGGTATCTTTTCTTGTCCCGTGACAACAAGCTGTCACAAATCACTGATAGTAACACACAAAATATCTGCATTTTTAAAATAGATTTACATTATATGTTTGCCGCTAATGTATTTCTGAACTCAGGTGTCTCGGCAGGTCACGTGAGCGATATTGTACGGCAACAAGGCAAAAATGATTTTTCTCTCTTTAATTCGTCTTACGAATGGTGAAGGGAAATACAAAGGAGATGTCAAATCAGAGTTATCTGTATTTTAACATCAATACTGTGTATCCTACGTCGTACTGAGAATGACTCAGTGGACCATGAAATATAAATCAGACGTTCAGGAATATTCCCCGCTCCGCTTCGTTGTTATTCCGCGTATGACCAGCAGGTGGGGCTGAAAGTGTACAGATACGACTTGAGTTGAACTCAGCTTTATGTGTCTTTCTTTTTGTCTCCTGTCTCACGTCATCTGATTTATTTAAACCTCCTATTATCCAGTCATGGCTACCGTAATAATACATTTTACACATATAGATATTATTTATACTTTTTAAAATCATGTTTACCATTGAAAATTCACTGTAAAATCTGTTATGTCTTATCTTATTTCCACAAAAGGTCACATACTACTCTGAAACAAAGTTCCAGTGTTATGATGTGAAAAGTGCAGCATTTGCAAAATGTAGTTAAATCCTGTAAAATCCATCATCAACCATCCGTCACTCTCACGTCAATGCAGCTCGTCACTGTTAATAGATAATTATCTACCATTTATACCCAGCACTGTCTCACGTCCTTTTTCCTCCTCTGCTTTGTTTACCCTCTCCCTCGCTTTACAGCGTCTTGCTTACCTAGAAATAAAATTCAACTATTTTGCAGTGCCAATAATTTTCATTTGGTTATGAATAAAATAAATTAGAACTTTATTATCCAAGTGAATTTCTGCGGCAGAGATTGCAGAGTAACATAAAATGAAAACAGTAGAAAAACAAGAGAGTCCTAAGTTTGAAGTGAAATCTACAATATAAAGTGTCAAAGGGGTAAGTGCAGAAAATAACAGTGCCTCATAAAATAAGAAAAGAAGTCATGTAATTTAAGAAAAAATACGATGAAAATATTTAAACATGGAGAGATGTTTCAGCGAAGACATAGAAGTCATACGGGGAAATGATGATTAACGCTACGGTAGCTGAAAATGTATCAGACCTAATGACACGCATGATGATGATAATAATAACAATAATATTAATAGTAATAATAATAACAATAAGAATAAAGTTATTATAGTACATGATGTAAACGGTTCAGAATAATGATAATGGATAAAGAAAAGAGGAGGAAAGTGTGGAAATAGGCACAGTATTGAGGGCAACATAGGTTGTGTTGTGCTTGTTCGAAACTGCTATTACATCCTTATAAAGGTTATTATAAGCGTGGACAAACATGGAGTTCACACAGTCAGGTTTTAATAGTTCAGTGACGGAGCAGCTACAGAAAACAGCTTTTTAGGCTCTCTGGGCTCTATTTCTGGAGGGATTATAGAAATAATACATAGGAGTTCTCTTTTTGCTGGATTTGGATTTGGAAAGCGTGTGTTTGTGCGTGTGTGTGTGTCGGTGTGTTTGAGAGAAAGGGTGAATGAATGCATGCAGTGATGTAAGAGTACACACAGTGTTAAACCTACACTGGCTCCTGTTTGACGCCGACGGTCATACACTCTGTCATGTACACACACCAACACATGTTCACAGATGCTGAGGTTTGCTGGATTTGAACATCATGGAGGAGCCATACAATTAGCATCCATTTATATGTCCCTGTACCAACCTCGCCCAGCCTCCCTGCCCCTCATCCAGAGGTTATTTTGGGAAGCAGAGGCGTATACACACCCACAGTCTCCAAACCACCACTCAGTGTGTGTGTGTGTGTCAGAAAACAAGCCCCAAATGTTCCTTCCCTTTCATTGCCAGGTCACTGCCTGCCATAGTTACCGCAGTTTGTCTGCCTGTCCTCTGACCGCTGCTCTGTCAGTTTGCTCTGTGTGGGAGCTTTGGACGATGAATTATTAGAATTATTTGCAGTGGGGGAGTTTAAAATGAAGGAAAGAATGAGGAGAGGAGTACACTCCCGAGTTTTAAACAAGATGACACGCTCATCCTGCGTGCAGACACGGGAGAGAAAGACGCAGACAGAGAAACGGATGAAGCAACAGATGACCGAGAAATCCAGAGTGAGAGGTGAGAGAGGAGCGCAGAGGGGGAGCATTAGGGCGAGAGAGGAGCTTAAACGGGAGCAGGAAGACTTCGGCTGGATTTGTAGGAGTGTGTCAGAGAGTAATCTGAGGAATAGCGCAGGTTAAAGAAAGAGGAGCCGGAAACACACACACACACACACGGAGCCTCCGTGACTTTTCCTGCCCTCTCATTCCAGCGGGGCCTTTTCATCTGTACATGCTCATTATACACAGGCCGCTCCCTCCCTTTATAAATAAAACCCTCTGTAATCACAAGGTTGACATATGGCTGCTTTCTAATTCCATTCGCTCCACCCTCGTGCACGCTGCGTGTTCAGTCTAAAAAAGGATTCCTGGACGACACAAACTGGCTGTTTGCCGTGCGTTCACGGCCGGAGGAATCATACGCTTTAATTCACCTTTTACGTAAAATACGACGGCCTGAACTTAAAGGCCATCGTGGACTTCACTGGCCGCACAGTCACACGCGTACACATGTACCGTATGTGGGCCACACACACGCTGGTCCGGCCCTGTTTCTGTCCTCCACCATCATCAGCTGTCTTCATGTGGTTCCTACCTGGTCGTTTATAACTTATGGACTCATGAGGAACCTTATGTGTACAGTGAGGGGACCTGTCATTATGAAACTTAATGAATGGTCTCCTCAACTCTCTGAATCTTAAATGATTCTTAAAAGGCCACGCCAACGATTTAGGTTATCGGTCATGGGGTGCACAATTCAGCTCATTAAAAAACTACACAAAGCCTTTGAAATATGAAAGGATGAGTTAAATGATGGATATCAGACGTCGTACCAGGCCACGAGGCCGTGGCTCACTGACTTTTCCTTGACATTTGCTCCTGAGACAGGCCGAGCTGAAGCGAGCTGAACCACCATACTTTCAGGCTGCTATGAAAAAGAACAACCGCCTCTGGTGCCCACGTTCGGTCGGCATGTTTTGACGAGGCCGTACAGTAATTGGCTCAGATGTGCTTGGAGAGAAGTCAGGGCTGCCATGTTCCACTTCTGACTCCATTCAGGCAGCTGAACACGATGGAATCTAAGAGCTGGACGGTCGAGAGGACGCAGGTTGCTGTTATTGGTTTGGTGTGAGATAAGCTATCAGGTTACTTTCACTTTCCGAACTGAAGTAGCCTACATGCGATAGTTTTGACTTACTTGTGATGAGGTTTTCTTCGGAACAATGTGAATTTTCAGGTCCGACGTGGTCCACTGTCACGTCATCAGCAGCATTTTGGGAAACCTCTCAGTTCAATTCAAACTCAAAAGAACGCGTCACAATCATACTGCGTTTCTATCGAGAGGTAAAGAAATTGCCGATCGCCATAACAACAAGACTTGGCCGGATGTGACATTTTGGTCGTGTGTGCGTGTGGGAGGGATGACGGCAGATGTCTGTTCATGCTGATGACAGATGTGTGTGTTGTGTAAGGTTGAGTGTGAACCGTCAGGACAAACATTATGTTTTTCAGTGTGAACGGAGCTCAGCGAGACAAGTGACACCATACAGGAAGTGGTGTGGATTACATCATTAAATCCATGTTGTAGGTGCGGTTATGTTGGTGTCTTTATTTTACGGCGTTCAGTGCTGAAATGAAGGATGGGTTCAATGAGCTGAATCTGATGTGATAAATCACCGTTTAACTTGGTGAAGCTGCCACACATGAAGAAATCATTGAGGATTGTTGATGACCTAAATGATTCCTTGTAATATTCAGCATAGAGTGTGTGTTGTGTGGTTCATTAGTCCTGTGCTGGTTCATCAGGTTTACTGCTGTGGAATCAAGCCTGCAGCAGGTTTTCATGCTCCAGTCACTTATTGAACTGTAACATACAAACACCGCATAAAGTCGTCTCCACTTCTACTGCATGACTTCTCGCTCCTCCGTCATGTTTCTGTCCGTCCGTCCAAACATTTGATCTCATCTGTTTTAACAGTGATGAGAGACAGGAAGTTGGATGAAGATGATGTTCACCCCAACACAACACCTCCCACATTTTCAGTACAGATGAGAGGACGCACTGCTGCACTCGTCTCCCTCGCTGCGGCTCCCCGCCTCCCTCCTCCCTCCTTCATCGTCTCAACATGGGTATGTTCCACTCGGGAGGTTTACAGTCAGATCAAATAGTCCTACGACAATAATCTGACCTTTATGGTTTACGGCGCACTGTTTCTCTGGTTATTACATTTAACAAAAAACAAAAAGAGAATCCTCTGCATGCTTTTCAGCCGTAACAGAATCTCAGCAGCACAATTACAACAAAGCGTTGAATAGTAATGAGGCGGCGCGCACTGCTGGCTCCAGTAGGTCCCAGTCAGCACAACACAACTGGGATAAGTAACTGTAAGATTAGCATAACAATAGAAATCTACATAAAAAATAAAATAAAGGCCTGATGGCTGGGCACAGGGCAAGGAAACGGAACACCTCTGTCTTTTTCATCCATCCACTCTGTTATCCAGGTCAAATATGCCCCAGTTGTACTGCAGGTTGGATTATCATCTGCTGCAGGTTGGATTATCGTTTCCATCACCCGAGGACAGATGCCAAATCTGCAAAGTAGGGTACATTAAAAAGACATGAGGATAGTAGAATGTAAGCGTAAGGCATATACAGAGTACAAACATGCAAAGTGTGTGTGTGTGTGTGGGTGGGTGTGTGTGTGTGTGTGGGTGGGTGTGTGCCGTGCTATGAATCGTACTGAAAGATCAGTGTTGCTTGAGGGGAGACGAACGAGTGGCGACAGAAGTGATGAATTGCACTTTAGGAGCGTTTTCCTCGCAACACCCCAGGTTAAATTGAAGTGTGTGTGTGTGTGTGTGTGTGTGTATGAGATGCACAAAAACAACAGCACATGACGCCACACACATAGTGTACATGTGTATAAGTAACAGATGTGTGCATGTGGATGTTTAACATTCTGGACCGTTCGTGTGGATTAGGAGGACTTCAGAATGTGAGAGATGGGCAGATTTATATAGATTCTCTCAAATGCATTCTGGGAAACCGTTTGTGCCTTGCGCCAAGTTAACGATAGCAATTGAGCGTGCATTTTGATTTTGTTGGCGGCAGTGAGAAAATGTGTGTTACGCAACCCCACAGCTCTTCTTCACAGTTCCACTGGTGCTGAATGAAGACACATGCTTCAGTGGAGTGTGTGTGTGTGTGTGTGTGTGTGTGTGAGAGGCAGCAGGCCTCCCACTGACCGTTTCACTCAATGGAATTTCTCTTTGTAACAGTGAGGTTAATGCATGGAGGGTCCTGTGTGTGTGTGTGTGTGTGTGTGTGTGTGTGTGTGTGTTCAGCTCTG